>APFE030691729.1:43095-95231 GCA_000404065.3 Pinus taeda | reverse complement strand
GATATGATAGAAGAAAAAAAGGTGTTGCTGGTAAAGGTGGACACTTTGAAGAATACTGTAGATGCATTGACAAAATTTGTGAGCTCTGAGAAGTTCTCTTGGCGTAGAGAGACAATTGGCATTTCAAGGCTGGATAAATGACTAAGCTCTCTTGTGCCCCCCTGTGGAAAGGAAACAACAAGTGGGAGAATGTCGGGCTGTGTCATATTCTTTCCATGACTAGCCCATGTAGCTAATCGGGGGTTAGAGGGGGGGAGGTCACAGGGGGGTTTAAGGTGAACCGTAACCCCACTTTATGGGATCTGGGGCAGCGCCCCGAAATATTTTGGTTTTGGACCCTATGTTAGGTTGGGCGAACCCACCTATGGTTTTGTGCATGATTTTCGCACATGTTTTTTGGACGCGATGGTTTTCGGTCCATGGTATTGGATGCTTCAACATGTATAAATATGTATTGTAACATTGAAAGGAACATAATGAAAAATCAATCTGGTAGTCCTGGTTTTGGGATCCAGGGGAAAATCTTTGTGTATATCTGTTTTATGTGTTATTCTCTCGCATTGTTTATTTTCTGTATTTTATAATTCATATGCAGGTAATTTCTGTACGAGGTTAAAACCTACAAACCCTTCATCCCTTCGGTGTATGCCCTTGTGCCGTCTTTGTTCCTCTTGAGAGCATGAGTGCACTTAGAAGGTTTGAATCATAATCCCTTCATCCCTTTGGTGTGCGCCCATGTGCCCTCCTTAGCTTCCTTGAGCACATGAGCGCATCTTGAACCAATGAAAGATTCTCCTTCGTGCTTCAGACCTACTACCTATGCCCTTGAGTTCTCCCTCTCTTACATGAGGGCACAAGCACACCTTGAAGGCCTCTTGTGAGCCTTGATAAGTTTGATTGCGCCCTCCTAATCAAGCCTTCTTCTTTTAACCCTCTCAAAAGCCTATCATGACACAAATCATTTTGTGAGCTAGGTAGTGATAGAATAGATGTTTTTAGAATAATTTTGCCTCAACATGAATGATTTTCTTTGGCAGGAGTACCTTCCTAGCGTGATAAAGTGATTCTTAAGAGCAGATAGCAAGGAGAAAGCATAAAGAAACACTTGCGGAGAAGAAGGACAAAAGAGAGCTATCATGGAGAGATGGAGAAGATCATGGATCGAGATAGAAAAAAAAACATTGCATGATGACTAAGAGGATTTAGTATTGATCAAAGGCCCTTTGGAGGGTGAAGACGAGCAACAAAGTGGATCTTTCATGAAGATGAAGCATATATCAAATCTATCATCAAGAATGCAAGATGAAGCAACATGGAAGACATATTGACCTTACCACCTCATCATCATTGTCAAGTTGTAATTTGTACCAGTGTCATAATAATAGCCAGTGTGTGTCCATGTGTCATGCGAGATAATCATGTGGAATGTAATAATGTATTCTCCAGAAAAGGACAAAATATAATCAGTGGAAGATGAAGAGTCATATGTGGAACATGAAGATTCACATAGTCATATATGTCCAAAAGTCACATAGAGAATTCCAAAGGTCATTTAGAACTTCAAGAGTTGTTTATAAGTCTAAAGGACATATTAAGTATTCAATGAGTAATAAGGATATGAAAGGTCATTCCTATTATTATAAAAGTAACCTCATAACTCAAGCAAACATATTTTTGGAGGCTTAAGCTTTGGAGAGCTAGACTTGGATTCTCTACTTGACATAAAAGAGAAAACTATTCTTTGGAGAAGCAAGAAGTGACTTAATGCTCCACTACCGGAACTAGTGCCTCACCATTGTAACTATGTACTTGAATCTTGCACCTATTATTGAAGCTCTATGAGCCAACACATTTTCATGCATGTATATAAAATGTTTTAGTACTATTCTTGGGATGTTTAAAGTATATGTTGTTTTCGTATGTACTGGAGGAATTGAACTATTTTAGTGGTTTTTGTACTCATCTTGTTGAATGTGTGTTGTATTCGCTTAATAATAGTTATGTGAACTATTTTTCTAACGAATCTTTTTACTCTCCCATGTGTCTCTCTTAGGTTAGTACTATTACTTCCTTCTAGAGGCTCACTTTTTGTCTCCCGCTTGTGAAGTCTTCTTTTACACATTGCAACCGACGTTTCATAATGTCAACTTGCTTGTTCAAGGTTTATGCATATAATATCTTATGTTATTTGTTGAAACCAAGATGAACCTTTATGTTAAGGTGGTCGGGTCGGTACTTCAAATGGGGCTCCGACTCCAAACAATGTGAGGTTTAATTGGGATTTTGCATCAGGGAGTCCCCTTGTATGTTGGTGGTATTTAGCACCATCAACATTTTGGTGCTAGAAGGAGGTCCATATGACAAGTTATGCTTATTGACTCTGTTTGAATCTCTTATCTTAAATGGATCTTTCCAAAATCATAATCTCGGATTTTTTTATCTAACCTACCTCTTGGTAAACTTTCCATCTCCATGGAAATTGTTCATGTCTTGTCTCAATTCAAGTTTAATAGTGAGGGTGGTGCATTTCTGTCCAAACACATAAACGATTTTCTTGGGTTTTGTAAATCTCATGAAATCGATGATGAAGATGTTATGTGTATTATATTCACCCTCACTCTTGAAGGTCATGTTAATCAATGGTGTCATTCCTCACCATTTTCTTATATTCATTCTTTCCGTAAATTCACCAAGGAGATTCATTAAGCTTTTGATAGCTATGATTACAAGGATGTTTATAAAAGAAACAATCATCTTAGAATGGAACCTAATGAACCAATTGAGGATTTTACTAATAGATTCCTTTAATTATGTTATGAGTTTCCTGAAGAAGATATGGATTGGGATTTCTTTAACCAAAAGTTTGAACATTTGGTTTAGATCTCTTTGAATCAGTTTGAATCTGAACCCCAGATGTTCTTGCTCTCCCAACTTCCAGAAATTATGAGACACCTCCAATTTTAGAGGAGGAACCTACTACTCCTTTTTTCCCTTGTCCTCCTCCTTTTCCAGTACCAATCGAGGTGCTTATACATATTAATGATCAAGTTGGGAAATCTAGAAATCAAATCCCTAGTCCATTTCTTCAATCTTCTTCCGCTCTCCACGATTCAAATCCAATGGGGGAAATTTGGAATGGTTCATGAAGCCTCATGTAAAGGTTAATCCTTCCATTCCTCGGGATGATTTATACACTCATAACCCCAGCCTTGAATCTGATTTGAATTCCTATCATCCTCTATCATCTCTTTCTCATGATCCCTTGCCCCTTGATCCACTTGTGATAAATCTCTTCCAAATTTAAACACTGGTCAGGTTCAAGGAAATCACTCTTCATAGATAGAGGAGCAAGAAAGTGAGTATTCTTTTGATCTTTATTCTCTTTTTCAAAATTCTTTGTGCCAAGATGATGTTCTTCCATCCTTGGTTGATTTTGAATCTAAGCAACTAGGTGATGAATCAAATGGAATTGATTTTCCCAATCAATCTAAAGACTTTGATATGACTCCTTTATTTTAAGTGATGATGATTGCCCAAATGCACCATTTGATCTTTGGGTTTCTCAAGAATATTTTGTTTTGGAAGATTTAGACCATCTGTTTTGATCCAAGAAGATGTTCTTATGGAAACTTCCTCTTCACCTCATTATCCCTTGTGATCTACTATTTGTAATGCATTTTCATCATCCAATGAGTTGTATTTTGAATTGACATAGGGTAGTGAGATCATTCATGATCAAGAGAAGGTAAGGAAATCATTGAATATTGATTCCATTATTTATCATTTTCAATTTTACATGAAGAAAATTCTTCTATCTAGGTTACTCATGAGATTTGTCCGATCAATCCATCCTTAGATGTGTAATCAGAATAACATTATGACTTGGGTAATTTGTTTGTTGAAGATGTAAGTTCTAACCAAATCAATGATGTACATAGTTGTCATTTGGATAATAACGATCTAGTTTAAATTACTGATGGCGGTTGTGCACACACCATGCATCATCTTATTTCATCTTCAAAGTGCAATTATATAATTCTTGAAAGTTTTGGGTCTCATCAGGGAGTTGAGGCACTTCAACTTCTATTGATGGTTATGTCAAGTTCTCGTGACTCTGGTAAGATTCTTGAGTTAAGTCATATATGGATTTTCTAGCACGATTCTTTTTTCTTGCATGGTTTCATTAGATGTAAATCCCTTCTTGAAATATGTTTGCTATTTTGAATATAGTTATTTCAACTTTCAAGATTTGGTTCTTGGTCAGATTGAAAGTCCTATTTTAGTTAGTTCATATCCATGAAAATATCTTGTGTCAAAATTGGGTTTGGAATGTCTACATTTCATGGATGAGCAAAGCTATGAGGTTGATCATTCTAAATATTATCTTTGGTTAAAGGATTCATACTTACAGGACCTTTAATAAGCAAATGAACACAACAAGATTGCGGAAATTTTGAACTGGAATTTTATTTATGGATGCGGATAATACATAAGTGACCTTTCTTACAGAGATTGACTGTCTATGCTTTTACCGGACTTTTACCGTTCTCAAAGAACAAGTATTACCGGAGGCTACCTGGCAATAGACAGACTCTGCCTCAGAAATTACAGACAAACTCTCAGATTTTCCTAAAGGTTCAGCCACTTTAGGTTCTCATCAGTGCCGAACACACTGATGCACAGGCTTCCAAACCAGACTCTAGGACTTACTAAACTCTTCGTGATGCAAGCAGATCAGACACAAATGTCCGCAGATGCAGAGCAGGAAAAGTTATGACTCTAACTCAGACTCTCTCCCAACCCGAATGAGTCTTACTTCACAGCTAGCCCTTATTTATAAGCTCGAAGGGAACAAACATTCAAGAGTGGGCTTTGTACAGACTGATGACTCAAAATAAAAAGTACTCAGACAGATCTGGATAGACCGCCGAAAGCAAGATTCGGGCATAGGACAATATCGTCCTATGTTATCTCGTCCCTACTCTTTATCAGAGAGTCGGTGGCATGTGGGGACCGAATCTTAGTACCAACAACTATTTACACAGAGGAAATTCATAAGTGAACCATCAAAAGACTAAAATGACATAAAATATGAGATATGCAAATCTCAAGGTTGTACAAAGTGGAGATTCCAATGCGAGGGAATCCACGAAAGCTCGTCCGGCACCATAGTCGGCCAGAAAGACAACACTTAATCCATTGTATAATATTCTATTTGCGGATGTGTATAATGCTGATATCTGAATCTTTCAATCAGATAATTATTAAAGTACTCCACTCGTATCTCCTTCTCTGATTCCCACATTTGAGAACTGCTCCTGTTAGGTGGTTCCATAAAATTGATGGGTTGGAAAGGATTTAAAGAGATATCAACCTGATTATGGAAATCTTCATAATTGGTGCTGGAAGATAGCATCCTTGCGTTGTATTCATTTGTGACAAACCATCTGATATGACCGCAGCGTTGGATTGCTTGTAAGAAAGATAAATCACTTATATCAGCAATGTTTTCAACACTCTTGTATACTATTCCACTCATGTCGGCCCTTGGTTCGCTAAAACCAGGAATTTTAAGCATGTGTAAAGTATATGGCTTTATTATCAAGGCTGAGAGACCATAAATTTTCCACCAGTCAATGAACCAATCTGGTGTAGGGTCTTCTTGTTCTAAAGCTTCTGTTGTCATACCTTCAAATATTAATGAAGACTGTATAGAATAGAATAGGTTTGTTGAGCAATTTTGTAGGTTCATGGCTGTGAAAAAGCATTCCTTTTGCCTGTTGGGGTCATAGTCTTCTCGATGAAGATGATTGTCAAACCTTCGGAGTGTGATATGACAACTTGTCATTCGATCATCATCCTCATCATCTCTCTCAAGAGTATAGTGTATGCTGTCAATGTATTCCAAATACTCTAAAGCTTCCATTGACTCTTGATTCATTTCATCCTGCATTGTTTCTGTCCAAAGATAAGGAATATCTTCACGGTGCCTGATTTCTTTAATCGGGTACCAATCTACATCATGGAGAAGTAATGGAAGTTCAAGCATATAACTTACCCAACCATTTGGTGTTTCTATTTCAACATTGCTTTCTCTTCTCCTGATATAGTTACAATGTAAGCTTAGGATTGAATGTTCAGACAGAAATTCCCTACTCAACATGTCTGCAAAATTGTTTTTATCCCCTTTAACAAATTCAACTTCAAAATTATACTGGCTGCGCTGCATAATCCACCTGACCATAGCAGCGTCTTCAAAATCACATTTATGAATAGCAAATTTTATGGCTTGGCAGTCTGTTTTAACAGTGAATTTGGTATAGATAACAAAATCTCTGAATTTTCCTATTCCCAAACAGACTGCTCTAAGCTCTTTCTTCAGGCTCGACCAATTCAATTGATTTTTTGCCCATAATCCAGATGCATATTGACAGATTTGAATCTTACTTTTGCTGCCAGGGTCTTTTTGGCACAAAACTGCCCCCCATCCTTCATAACTGGCATCTGTCATGATTATTTTCTCCCATTCTTCCCTGATAGGAGAAAGTGGCTGAATTTTTCTGACCTTTTCTTTTATTGTTCTGACTGCCTGGGTGCAATCATTATTCCATGGAATTGGATCCTTCTGAAGCCTTTGATTTAGCAAATCCCTTTCTTGTGCACAATGCTTCAAAAATTTAGAAATGTAGTTCAAACTTCCCAAAAACCTTTGCAATTGTGTTTTATCTTTGATTTCATCAGGGAAATGATCAATAAAATTTAAACTTCTTTGAATTACAGTATAGGATCCATACTGAATGTTGTAACCCAAAAAGTCTATCATTGGCCGAAATAGTTTCATCTTGGATTCTGATAATACTATGCCCATTTCTTTGACCCTGCGAAGAAAGATTTTCAAATGTTTGATATGGTCAGTAATATTATCAGAATGAATTAATAAATCATTAATATATTTTTTCAGGAAACCTTCCATTCCTTCGAAGGTTTCATCCATTATTCTCTGAAAGGCTGAAGGAGCATTGATCAAGCCGAATGGCATGATATTCCACTCATAATGTCCTTCTGGTACATAGAATGTTGTCTTCCATTTATCTTCTTCTTTGATTCCTACTTGCCAGAAACCAGATTTGAGATCAAATTTGGAGAATATCTTGGACTTTGATATCTGAGCAAGTATGGAAGAAGGCTTTGGCAAAGGATAGACATCATAATCCAGAATGTTATTCAGAGGTTTATAATTTACAACTAACCTTGGTTTTCCTCTGGCAATTTCAGCATGCTTATTGACATAGAATGCAAAACATGCTATGGGGCTTTTACTTTTTCTGATAAGCCCTTTCTTTAAAAGATCCTTTATTTCTTCTTTGCAAAGCTTCATATGTTCTTCATTCATTGCCACTGCTTTGGATCTCTTCAATTTTCCACTGAAATCTTTTTTGAGAGGAAGTTCTACTTCTTGTTTCTTAATATGCCAGAAAGCATTTGGATCATCTGAACAACATTCTTTAAACTGGATATTAAGATTTGTTATCTCTAAAGAAAATTTCCCATTATCCAAAAGTTCTTCTGTTTTTAGTACTTCTTTCTTTATTTCCATTTTTGCCAGCAGATTTTCCATTCTTTCTATTCTCTTAATTCTAATTGGGGAATTAGAATTAATAAATGGGAAAAAGACTTCCTTATTATCAAAATTGACAAAGTATCCATACCTCTGAGTTGTTGTATCAAATTTTGCTCCATGCATACTGAAGTTTTGGAAAAATGGTGTCCCGAGGTACATTGCACAATCCAATCCTGGAACAATAGGACAAACCAAATGAACTCCAATTTTGTCTGTAAGCAGAACATCAATTTCTGCTTCATGCTTTGTAGGGATATCACCACTGGCAGTGATCACCCTTGGACATGTTGTTGGCCTTCTGTGATGCATGCCAACTACTGTGTCACTTACTATGTTTAACCTGGAACCAATATCCATAAGAACTTTCCAGAATTCATACTGGTTTCCGATTTTTACCTTCATTTTAACACAATACATGATATATCTATTCATGCTATTGCATCCAAAATCTGTTCTTGCTATCTCTTCTTCTTCTTCTTGAACTGGCCCTGAATGGTAGGTCCAGTTTTGTGTCTTTTCCGGATCAGGGTCTTGTGAGGAAGAAGGAAAGGGAGCTTGTGCATTTAACATTTTTAAGCTTAACTCATTGTGCCTTTCAACACACAATCTTCTGTTCTCCTTGATTGCTTTTCTCAATTCTTTTATTGCCTGATGTACTGCAGGCAAGGTTTGTGGAAAATCTTCTCCAAAATCTTCATTTCTGAATTGTCTAGTTAAGGCCTCAACAGAGAAAAGAGTAGCAGGAGGCACATACCCTTTATTTGGAGAGTTCTTCGAACCAGAGGGTGATTTCTTCAAATGTTCTGTTAGCAAAGATCTGTACATTTCTTTCATTTGTGGATCTGTAGCAGCCATCATTTGTGCAAAAATATTTTTACTGATTTCATCATAATCAGTCTTCATCATCCTAACTGCATTACATATACAAATATCAGGGTCATCACAATCACAATATTTACATTCTGTACAATGGGGATCATTACATAATTCTTCATCAGATGATTCTTCTGAATCAACAAGATTAAAATCATTTTCAGATCCTGAATCAGAAGATACCAACTCATCACAGCTGCTTGGAAGATCAAAAGAATTTACTTTGCCTTTCTTGTTTCTATACTGGACTTTTTTCTTGGAAGAGTCTTTCTTTTTGTTTGGACAATTTGGAGCTGTATGACCTTTTTTGTTACAATTGTAACAAATTATTTCTTTATCTTTAGAAAACATCTTTGTGTGTTTGTAGGGTTTAGCTTTGTAATGTTTTCTTTTCGATTTTTCTTGGGATATCTGGGAATTCTTTTTGAAATGTCTTTTCCTCCTCTTATGCCCTTCAGAATTTCCAGCTTTACCAAGGTGCCATTGTTTGTAGAGCTGTTGATATCCATGTGGCTTTTTAGGGTTGGTTGCTGCTCTTGCAATTTTCATTTGTGAGCATAATTCGACAATGATCGCTTTTACAGCTTGTCTGATTATGCCAAATTTATAGTCCCCAACCTTTCCTGGTAGTTTATTAACAATAGCTGAAGAGACCCATTGGGGAAGGGACGCAACAAAAATTTCCTTCCATTTTGGCTCAAGAATAAGATCTGGAGTTAATGTATGCAATCTGTGAAGGAATTCATTGAAGTACTCATCAAAATGTTGCATATTATGCAACTTCATGGCCAGTAAAGTAATAGTTGTAATGTCATTGGTTATCTGAGGAAAACCAATGAAATTAACTGTAATAGCATAAATAAGCTTTCCTATCATATTGTTGACAGGCAAACTAGTGACAAGATCCATGTAAGTAGATCCATCTTCATTTTGGACAACTGCTTGTTCCCACCCTGCAAGGAGACTAAGGTCTTTTAATGTCTCAGCTTTTAGCCAAGAATCTAATGTTCCTTCAAATCCTCCTATTATTCTCCTTGTTGCATTAATAGGACCTATATCATCAGCAAGATAAGTCCTATAACATACAAGCATGGAATGTAAAACAAACATAATTTCAGCCTCTATGCAATTATCAATATTCCATGAGCAAGTAGAATTTGCAGACCAATCCTTATGGTATTCAGATTTCATAAGATCTCTTCTATCAGGAGCAGGGTTCCAAGTAGTCTTCCATCTTGACCTGGATGATGTAGCATTGACTTGATCTTCATAATCAGGTTGCTCTTGGTCTTGATCTGTCAAAGATAAGTTATTGATACAGGTTTCGAGCTCTTCAATTTGGGGTTCCGCTTCTATCTTGTGAAGAGTCATATCACCGAAAGATGTTTCTGTTTTATGAAAACTTGTATCAAAACTTTCTTCCTCTTCTCTAGTGTAGGAATCGTCAGACATAAAATTTGAAGATTCTGGTTTGCTGGATTCTGCAATTTCCTTAGATTGTTTTATGGCGGGATGTGGGCTAAAGAAACTAGGACTTGCAAACAAGGAATATGGATGAGAAGAAGTAGGCGATGGAAAAGTTATAGAGCTGGGTGTTCTAATAAGGCTTTCCACAGAAGGAGTAATAGAATATGGGACGGAAGTCTTGGGTTCTGAGAATATTGTTGCAGATTTATAGGCCTCAACCCTAGGCTTCTTTTTCAAGGATTCTATCCCTTGAGCTACTTCCTAGACTTGTTTTTTTACAATATCCAGGGAATTGCTGATTTTTACAATTTCTTTCCCATGAGTTATAGTAGCATCATGGGTCTTTTTATCTGTCTGTCCTGTTTGTAAAGATAACCTGTCCAAACTCTTAGCAAGAGATTTATCATTTTCCGCCAATGTTGTAACACTGCTATTTAAACATGCTATATTGTAATCTTGTTTTCTAAGAATGCCTTCTAGCATGGTCTTCATCTCAGAATTAGCAGTTTCAATATTTTCAAATTTTGAGCTGACAAACTTCTCAAGACTGGATAAAGCTAAGTTTGTCCAATTAGTAGCAGCCACAACATCTCTTGCTACTAAGTTAGAATTGTCAACATGAGATGGAAGTAATTTGTACAATTTTCCATCTTGACTTCTTATTACAAAATTTTTCCAAGGGGGAAACTCAGTATCTGTTTCTAAAAGGCTTCCGTCAAGAAGTTCCCACTTGTGTTTATTTGGGGTCCCAGTCCTCATCATGTTAACTTGGAACAAAGAACATATATTTTTTAGTAGTTTTTCTCCTTCAATTTGAATAGCAATTAGAGATCTGAGAATGTTTGGCTTATTTAGCATACTCTGAATTTTTGGCTGAAAAACATGTGCTTTCAAAGGAGGAGGAATCACTACTGGATTTTCTTTCATCTTTTCTTCGACAAATTTTTCTGGATCCTTGATTCTTTTCTGTTTAGCCTGGTTCCTGAATTGTTTCATCAAGGAATATTCTACTATATTCGCAGAAGGATAATACCATTCATAAAATGATATCCATTGATTTTCTACCTTCATCCACTCTTTCCATTTTTCAACATTTTCTCTGTTGAAGGCAGGACGATCATTTCTTGGAAGAAGCATTACTTCTTCAAAATATAAATTTTCTTTTTCATGTGTAAACATATCCCAATTGAACATTTTCTTTTTCCATTGATCATCAGGATCATATGGACTGATTCCTTTAAAAATCTTTAAAAAAGCAACTATCTCTGAATCAGAAGGAATTTCTACATGCTTAGGAATTTATCAACAGGGTTCCTTCTGTATTCAGGAATAGGTGAAGAATCAACATAACCTAATCCATAAGTAGAAGAATTGGATACAGTATGTACAAGTAGCTCTTCTTGTGGGTTAAAAAATACAACCTTTTTGTAACTTTCTTCAGAAAAGTCAGATGGAGGAGTAAATCTGATCATGTTTATCCTATGACGGTCTGATGAATCCCCATGTGGAGTTGGAGGTTCTGAAGAAAATTGACAAAAAGTCTTGGAGCAGTGTGGATGGTCACAGACTGAGCTAAAAAGCTGAGATGGACTTTGCTGTGAAAACATTCTTCTGATAGAATCATAAACTGCTTGATCTATTACAAACTGTGGCGGTGCAGAAGTCCGACCAGGATGTAACTGATTGATTGTAGTAGGAATTGCAGAGACAGAAACAGAGGGTCCTTCATTCTGAAATGTGTTAACTCTGGGAAATCGTGTGATAACCTTTCCATCTATCTCTGTTATTATGGATTCTGCAGCAGCAACAGGTTTCTTTGTGGGTTTTCCCCAATTGGTTACCCAATCATTAGGCGGACATAAATCATTTCTGGAGACATAGACTGGTGCTACTGGATTACAGGATGAATCATACTGGATAAGAGTGACTCGGCCTTCATCTTTATCCGGGGTATGCAAAACAGCAGGGATTGCTGTATTATAAAACCTAACACAAGTAATATAAAAAATGGCCAAATTTTTTGATTTTCTTTTGAAATTTTCATACCCAGCAGTCTGGATACCTAAGGTTAGGCATTGCAGGACATTTGGGTCGTCAAGTGCAATAGAGAAATCTGGGAAAACATCATACTGTACTGGGCCTTCAGCAAGACTTGTTTTAATGCCACCTATCATAGCCCGTGTGAATGTGGTCCATCGATTATCAAATAGGGCTGAGAACACATAAGTTTTTTGTCCTTTTCTATGTAATGCATTCAGTCCTATCCTTACCATCCCCAGATGGACATACTGGTAACCAACTTTGAGAGCTGATTTGATATGTTTAGCTTCAAGGAGAGATATAGTTAACATAGCATTCAAGGTTAAATCTGCTTTGATGGATTTTTCTTTGATTTTGATTTGACTAAGAGCTCAGAAATTAAAAGAGGATAAATTTCTGTATACATCATGCGGAGAAACTGGTGGGAGTTTCCAGTTAACAGAGGGATCTGTTTCTTCTTGTTCTATGATAGCAGAATTACCAGAAGTCGATTCAGATCTACATAATCCTTCTAAAGCAGATTTTGATTTTTCTTCATCTTTCATAGTTCTAAAGTCTTTAGATCCAAAAATAGACTCAGAAGATTCAGCAGAAGAATTTCTAGAATAATCCATTTTAGAATTGATAAATACCCGTCAAAGTTCTTGCAGAAGATGATGAGAAGAATTGCGGTCTTCTTCTGAAGGAGAAATTGCGGCAAATTCTCGTCCAACGTCTTCAACGCTCTCTAACGCCAACATCGGCAACAATGAGCTCAAACGCTATTCAGGACTCAAGCGAATTTTTTTCACTCAAACAATATCTCACAGCAAAATATAAACTCAAACAATACTTGGCTCTGATACCATCTCTTACAAGACCTTTAATAAGCAAATGAACACAGCAAGATTGCGGAAATTTTGAACTGGAATTTTATTTATGGATGCGGATAATACATAAGTGACCTTTCTTACAGAGATTGACTGTCTATGCTTTTACCAGACTTTTACCGTTCTCAAAGAACAAGTATTACCGGAGGCTACCTGGCAATAGATAGACTCTGCCTCAGAAATTACAGACAAACTCTCAGATTTGCCTAAAGGTTCAGCCACTTTAGGTTCTCATCAGTGCCGAACACACTGATGCGCAGGTCATTTGAAAGTAATCAACTCCTAATCCTTCTTGTGAATATTCTGATATTGATCATTTTCTTCATGGCACCATATTTCCTCTTTAGTATTAATGGATGTTTGTGTTATTTGTTGAAGCAAGTTCCTCTTTTTCTTTCGTTACATAATGACTGGTTTCATGTTCTTGCATATTGACATTCCTTAGTAATGATTGTGATGTTAATTTGAGTTCTAGCCAGTCACAAGTAGATGGCTTGTCACATTCAACATATGAGGAAGATGATTCTTTTGTTCAAAGCATATCCAAAGTCGTTCAAATTGATCTATCTTTTTTGTCTACTAACCTAGAATCTTATGCCTTTATCGACCCATTTGATCATGATTCTTGTTCTAACAGTTGTCATTCAATTGGTAAATTCTCCCCTAGTGTACCTAATGATGGTTGTTTTACATCAACTAATCTTTATGTTTTATCATCTCAATATTTAGATACTTGTCAAGAAGTTGAGGCACTTCATCCTCTACTGATGGTTATGTTAGGCCCTCACTATCTTGACAAGCTTTCTAAATATGATCAGATTTATTTTCCCTTGCAAGATTATCATCTTGATTCCACACTATTAATTGGAAATTCTTTCTCTCAAGGATTTCACGATATTCAAGAGGATTGTTTTGAATTCCATGATCCAATATATCATCAATTGGAAGCATCTTACTTAGCAAGCCCTTACGCTAATAACAAACTTCTATCTTTCTTAATGTTTTCTAAGGAGAAAAACATAAATGTCGGGGCTTTCACAAGGAGTTGTAGAGGTTTGCATGAATTTTTTTCTTATAAAAAAGGTAAGATGGCATGTTAGGTAAAGTTAGGTGGTATGGCACATCTTTCTTCCTTTAAGAAATACCTTCTATTTTTTGTGCAAGATATTAAAGTTCTCATTTTTCTATTGCACGTTATTATATATCAGTTATAATTTCTCGTCTTTGTGTTTATAGGTCGGGACCAATTACGGTGGCTTCATCAGAAATATCATCACACTTAGCCATGACCTTTTAGCTAAGTAGGTTAGGAGTAGGCTTAGTTTTATTTAATTTCCCTTGCATTGCATCCACCCTCTATCGTGCTCTCCATCGAGTCTCTGCATTTGTTTGTTTTCTTAACGTATATTTTGCACATTGTTTTTATTTTTATTTTTTATTTTTTTTACGTCCCACCTCCAGTTGCTTTGTACTTTTGGGTTTGTTTTGTTTTATTTTTCATGTATTTTCTTTTTTCATTTTGTTAAATAAAATTTTGCATGAAAGATGCTCCTATTCGCTCAAAAGGCAATGTGCCAAAACTTGAAAAGGGCAGTTGTAATGACTAACAATGCTCGGCTAATATGTTACCTCTTATCTATCTTAGGTTTACATATCTTTAAAGTCAATGATGTCTTAATGGAAAATATGATCCACTCGAACAGAAAGCCTTTGGTCAAACTATAAAGTCCATATCTATTCTAGGATCCTCGTTCCTGAACTTGGTATTGTAAGTAAATAGTGTTTTTCTTGTTGATCCAGTGAAGTAGAGAAAGGATAAGGGGAAAACCTAAAGCTAACAAACTAATATAAGAGGTTATACAAATACTTATTTGAAGGGGCAACCTCCTCTACTCTCAATAAGTTAGGATCCCTCTTCCACCTGCTAAAAATAATAAGTGTCAAAGCACATTCCTATTAAATAAATAAATAGAGGGTGAAAGAAGAGAAAGGCTTCCTGTGCAGGGAGGTGCAGCAAGTGACTTCATCGGGGTACTGTCCAGGCTTGTTGGCAGCGAAGCAACACTTGTGCTCCTATAGTGACTCCATCAAGGTACTGTTCAAGCCTACTGGCAGCCCTCTCGGTGTGTTCTCCAACTGACCCTCAAGCCTCCTCTTATACTTTTCTCGTTGATCCATCAACGACCAATATTAAATCCCTAATCAACTACTAAGATTTGATTTGGCTTGATCCATGACTTTTGGACCATTCTCACTGAGTTTTATATTAATACGCATTAATATTTTACTTTTCCTAAGTTTAGACTTAGGAACTCCATTAAAAATATTAATTATTTTAATATCTCCCATATGGGTTAGATTCTGCCCAAACCATTTATGGGTCTCGGAGATCTCATGTGCTTTAGCCTCTCCACCAATTTTCATGGCTAGAGCACATCCGATGCTACCCCAAATCAACACATGTGTGACACCTTTGCACATCACCAAAATTAGTTTTGAAACACTCCTCTGTATTAGATGGTCTTACATATCATTAGAATATGCGTCAGACACATCCATATAGCTTAGCGCACCTTTGGGTCATGGCCATCACAATTGTCATAACTTGTGTTCTAAGTGTTGTAATGTGTCGTTTCAACTATTGCACTTAGAAATAGGTGTCACTTTGCTATTGTTTTAAGGTGCGACTATTGTTCATGAGTTTTATGCACCCCATTGGATTGTATTGATGGAATTTATGTGTGCAGTCCATGGTTGAGTCATGTTAGAATGCATTTCTTTCTCCTACTTTGTTGGTCCCACACTTAGCCATTTTGATAGCTCTTCTTCGTCCTTCAACCTAGTGGAAGTTCTAAAGGCATTAATTCTCTTACTAGGTGATGAGCGCAACTTCTTAGCGAGGACTGTGCTCTAGTAATACTCCTCACTGAGTATCACCCTGATCATCCAACATCGGTCCTTGTGCTGATACTAGGCCTCCTTGCCCAACATCCTCTGCACTGCTGCATCCTGTATTGCTACCCATGGCCCTGCCATTGCCACTGCTGCATCTGTACGAAAACTCCCTCTGCATCTGTGTTGTTGCCCATGGCCCTACCACTGCCACTATTGTATCTGCACTTCATCCTCTCTCATCATGTTGCATCATGCTGCCCATAGCACTTCCACTACTAACCGTTGCACTGCAACTCAATTACTGAGAAGTAAGTAACTGATCCTCCCAACTCTGAAATTTCTGTCAGACTAGAAACACTCCCAATGTTGAAGCTCCCTTTGTCACTGACAAGTGCTCCCTCTATTGACCTTTGCACTGCTGCAACAACTCCATGCATCTCACACTATTACCTCACGCTCTCCTAAGACTCTTGTACTTTAGCACTCTTTGTCACTCCATTTGCATCCGTCTCTACCAACATTCGTCAGTCCCGCTACTTCTCTTCAGCACTCCCGTAGCAAGGTATAATCCAAGAGGTTGGGTACCTCAAGGATCCTGCCCCTCATCGTCTGTAGTCCTTCTGACTATAGCTCGGTGTCTCCCCACTTCGTCTCAAGTGGTGCATGAGCACTCATGGCACAATCGTCATTTGTCTCCACTTTTTTCTCCTGCCTCGCTAGTGCTACCTTGCTCTTAGAAGCCTCTCCCTTACTCTTCTTCCTTGGATGCTGGTTCGCATGTAGTGTCCTATCTAGGGTGCTAGACTGGGCTAAATTTATTATCGACCAGGGTGCGTAGACTTAGAGGCGTGTGCCTAAAATATATAGACATAAAGGATCTAATCTAGGCCTATTCTTCCTAATTACAATGTTGTGACTTGATCTAATATTAAACTATCAACCAAATATTTAACTAAGCATCAAACTATGTATCATTATCAGCTAAGATTCAACTCATAACATGTTGTGTATCACTGTATTTAAAGGTTTCGGTCCCCTTACAGAGACACCAGACATGAAACCCCTGTTTAATGTTACCCAACATTCAGGAATCATTTATTACAAGCATGCAAAGTAAAAATCTTAAGCATACAATCCATAACAGTGCTTTACAAAGCAACCCTAGATCGATTCCCTTACAGGATATGATTCACGATCCAGATGATGGTCTATTCAAGTGCATGCATAGACATATAACAACGCATTCATAAACACATGAATATAAACATCAATTAAATCCCTGTGCATATATATCAGTTTCAAATATCAATCAAATGCTCTGACTGTAAAATGTAATTAAAATAATAATATAAACGCAATTAAAATGATATCGGTATACCATGTACGCAGGGCCTGTCCGCGTTCTTGGTACACTGAGATTGTTATTCCACGATCACAGTATTAAAACAACGCACGGAGATTATAATACAGTCTTGTATTAAATCAAAGCTCTATTCATGAAGCGACAAGAAAACATAAAAACGTAAAAACGTAAACTAACATATAACCAGGTTCGACCTTATAATTACATACGATTCACATCCCTTGAAAATGGATGTTCATCCATGGGCGGCTGTTGCTGCTTTTACAAAAACGCAAAATGTTTCTATCCTAGCTTACGCACATAAAAAACAAGGAAACAACTAAAAATAGGATTGAACTGTAACTGTGTGCTGTTGCTGCCTTTGTGCCAACATGCCATAGTTGACCAGGCGTTGACCGCGCATGTAGGAGGGTTGTTTCCGCTGCGAGATAGGTGCTTGTCCATGCTTGGACATTCCACTTTTCGTCCATACCTTTCGCTCTGGCCTGACTGTCATGCCACATGTCAAACGATAAGCCATTTACAGGTTGTTGGGACTTCCTGTAGTTATTTTGCCCAAAAACCCTAATTTATTAACACAAAACCCTTAAATCAATTTAAATGCAATTCAACAACGATAAAACTATTAATTAATCAATTTCCAAGGCATTTGAGGGATAAATGATGAAAAGAGGTAGGTAATGGTCATGTTTTGGGAGGGAAAAAGGGGTCATAGAATGGTACCAACATCACATAATGACCTAGTTCCCCACAATGGAAGCATTTGACCTAGGAGAGGTCCTTATTCTTTCTCTTCTCCTACTTTCCTGCATATGTGAGAGCCACATCTTCTTCTTCCTCCTTCTTGATTATGACCCCTTTTCCGCTACTCCCCACCTTGGTCACCCTTATGATCTCTTCTTGACGAAGAGCCGCCCACAGTTCCTCCCAATCTAGAAGGCTCGTCCTGCCGAGTATGATCTGGAAAAATACCTTCCAATCCTCTGAGATTGCATCCAATGTGGTCCTCACCATCAGTTCATGATCCCGCATGGCCCCTATGGAAGTTAGTTGATCACGGATCTCCTTTAATCCACCGAGGAAGACATCTATCTGCTCTCCCTTCTACATCTTGTATGACCGCAACTGATTTTCAAGTAACATCTTCCTCTACACGAAAATATGTTGGTACAATTTCTTTAGGGCCTCCCACATCTCATTTACCATGTCCTTCTCAACAATATGTAGCACCACATGATCCTTGACCCCATCAAGGATAATGCACTTTTCCCTGGCCATTGCCTCCTCGTACTTCTCATTTTCAGTTGGGTCAACTGGGATTGCTATCGTTTTCAAGGCGAAGTGCTTGATGCAATATCTGTCTAGAATGGACAAGATCCCGACCTTCCAGACTATGAAGTTGGAAGCTCCATCCAGTCTATCCTAATCTCTCAGCCCATTAACTACCATCTTGTTGCTCCTCTTCTAAATCCTTTGAGTCTCTTTACTTACCTCCTAGAAGTCCTCGGTTCGACTCCCTCTGAGTCTCAATTTCCTTTTCGGAAATCCCTCCTCCTTGGTCTTACCCTATTAGGTATTGTTCTATCCATAGTGCTCCACCACCTTCGCTCCGCAAATTATTGCAACCCCCTATACCTCAGCAACTTGAAGAACTGAGCCTCTAGGCTCTGCGCAATCCTAACACCGGAAAAATCTGCACCTCCTGGCCACAATGTCAATCCTTCCTGGCTGAGAGAGATGACCAGGAACTGCGTAGGTCAGGTCTGCTCCTCTCTGCCACTGCGCTGATCCTCCTCCTGGCTCGAACTGATGATGCAGGCACTCTGCGTCACTCCTTTCCTTGCTGCTTTCTGCTAGGAACAACTTCTATCACTCGGGACAATTGCTTCTGCTACTGCTCTGCTCGACTGATGCCTTCAGTTTTTTTATGATCTGCAACTACGCTCTCATACCATGTTGGAATGTCTAAGTTTAACCCGTTAGAAATTCTTCCTGTACTAATTGATTTATTTCTTCCTACTTGTTCAATTACTTAACAAGTTATTTACCATGTAAATACTGAAAATAAATACAAGTACAAGATCAACACATATAGATCATCAATTGAAAGTAAATAAGCACACAAGTGACACAGTTGTTTTTGGACTAATGTCCCTGGAAAAATCCAATGCGGGAAAACCAGTGCAACTATTGAGAGGGTTTTATTAATTTATGCAGTTTCAAAATACAATCTGGGTGCCAGAAATGGCTCACCCAACAGAGAATACCCTCGGTAGTAGTACCTCTCAGTCGGAGACAAATATTCCGGTTAAAACACCAGATGAACGATCCCACAACAACAATGCAACTTCTGCTGCTTTGCGTCACTCTGATAGGGATTGTGTCACCCTATCCAGCTCTCTAGTTCTCAACATGTCCCATGAAATGCTCCCAGGGTTGACTCTAGGCACTACATCAGCCTCTCTGGGCTCTGCAATAGCTTCTGGAGCCTTTGCGTCGACCCCTGGACCCTCTGCGTCTCATACGCTAGCACTCTATGGCTCTGTGCAACTCCTGGTTGCCTCTGCGTGGCCTCTAGCTGGCTCTGCGTCCCATTCCCGGCTCTACACTGATCCTTCTGGTACTAACTTTGCCTCTCTACTATGTATTCACTACCCCTTAGCTGCAACTCTGATCACTCACTCAATTTCCTCGCCAAACTCTATCCCAGAAAATCAAGTTCTTGATCTCTCTCGGTGTGTTCTCCAACTGACCCTCAAGCCTCCTCTTATACTTTTCTCGTTGGTCCATCAACGACCAATATTAAATCTCTAATCAACTACTAAGATTAGATTTGGCTTGATCCATGACTTTTGGACCATTCTAACCGAGTTTTATATTAATACACATTAATATTTTACTTTTCCTAAGTTTAGACTTAGGAACTCCATTAAAAATATTAATTATTTTAATATCTCCCAAACGGGTTAGATTCTGCCCAAACCATTTATGGGTCTTGGAGATCTCACGTGCTTTAGCCTCTCCACCAATTTTCGTGGCTAGAGCACATCCGATGCTACCCCAAATTAACACATGTGTCACACCTTTGCACATCACCAAAGTTAGTTTTGAAACACTCCTCTGTATTAGATGATCTTACATATCATTAGAATATGCGTCAGACACATCCGTATAGCTTAGCGCACCTTTGGGTCATAGCCATCACAGTTTTCATAACTTGTGTTCTAAGTGTTGTAATGTGTCGTTTCAACTATTGCACTTAGAAATAGGTGTCACTTTGCTATCGTTTTAAGGTGTGACTATTGTTCATGAGTTTTATGCACCTCACTGGATTGTATTGATGGAATTTATGTGTGCGGTCCATGGTTGAGTCGTGTTAGAATGCATTTCTTTCTCCTACTTTGTTGATCCCACACTTAGTCATTTTGATAGCTCTTCTTCATCCTTCAACCTAGTGGAAGTTCTAAAGGCATTAATTCTCTTACTAGGTGATGAGCGCAACTTCTTCATGAGTTTCATTAACATATATTTCTTCCCATACTTGTGCACTAAGTCTTCTCTAAAGTATTCTCTCTCTCACAGTGCATTAATACTTCCTAAGGATAAGTCACCTAGTCTTGTGCTACCTCCCTTAGTGAAAAGTGCATTCCAAATGAACAAGTAGCCACTGTTGGAGAGAATTGCGCCCTCCCAAGCCTGAGCACACTTCGAAACAATGAATTGCACTTTAAAATTATAAATCGCACTTCAAACGCTCATTGAAAAAGTGCACTTTAGAACAATGAAGCACATTTCGAAACAATGAAGCGCAATCAAGAACAAATAAGCACACTTTGGAAACACAAATCCTTCATCCTTCCCTTTGAATGCATGGTGCACTCACTAAGCACAAAGGCTTTGAGCACACGACACACTTACGAAGTATGAAGCCTTTGAGAGAATGGCACACTCATGAAGCACAAAGCATTCATCCTGCCCTTTGAGTGCATGATGCACTCACGAGGCATGAAGCCTTAAGGCACATGGCAGACTCACGAAGCATAAAGCCTTCATCCTTCCTTCTTCCTTTTGAGTACATGGCACAGTCACGAAGCCTGAAGCCTTCATTTGAGCACACTCCTTCGTCTTGAAAAAATGCACCCTCCTAGTTCCTCATGAGCACACAGGCACACTGTGAAGGCTTGAAGCCTGGCCCCTTCATCCCCTCGATGTGTTCCCTTGTATCCTCCTTGTTCCTCTTGGGAGCATGAGCGCACATGGAAGGTTCGAAGCCTGACACCTTCGTACCTTCAGTGTGCACCCTTGCGCCATCCTTATTCCTCTTGAGCGCATGAGCGCACTTGGAAGGCTTGAAGCTTGATCCATTCTTCCCTTCAGTGTGCGCCCTTGCACCCTCCTTAGCTTCCTTGAGTGCATCTTAAACGAGTAAACAATTCTCCTTCATTCTTTGGACTTGTGCTCTACGCCCTTAATTTCTCTCTCTCCCTTACCTGAGCTCACAAGTGAACCTTGAAGGCCTCTTGTGAGCCTTGATGAGTTTGAGTGCACCCTCCTAATCAAGCCTTATTCTTTTAACCCTCTTATAGGCCTATCATGATGCATATCATTCAGTGAGCTATGAGTGATAAAATAGATGTTTTTAGAATGATTTTACCTCAAAATGAATTATTTTCATTGTCAAGAGTACCTTCCTAGCATGACAAGGTGATTCTCAATAGAAGATAACAAGGATAAGGCATAAAGAAACACATGCTGAGAAGAAAGACAAAAGAGAGCTATCACAGAGACATGAAGTAGATCATGGATTGAGACAGAAAAAAGGCATTTCATGATGACTCATAGGATTCATATATTGATCAAAGACCCATTTGGAGGGTGAAGATGAGCAACAAAGTGGATATTTCATGAAGATGAAGCATAGATCAGATCTGTCATCGAGAATGCAAGATGAAGCAATAAGGAAGACATTTTGGCATTGCCACCTCATCATCATTATCAAGTTGTAATTTGTACTAGTGTCATCATAATAGTCAATGTGTGTCCATGTGTCATGCAACATCATCATGTGGAATGTAATAATGCATTCTCAATAAAAGGACAAAATGTAATGTGTGGAAGTCTAAGAGTCATATGTGGAACTAGAAGAGTCGCATAGTCATATATGTCCAAAAGTCACATAGAGAAGTCCAAAGGTCATTTATAAGTTGAAGAGTGATTTAGAAGTCCAAAGGACATATTAAGTAGTCCAAGAGTCACGAGGATATGAAAGGTCATTCCTCTCGCTATAAAAGCAACTTCATAACTCAAGCAAAGTGCTTTTTGGAGGTTTAAGCTTTGGAGAGCTAGTCTTGGCTTCTCTACTTGGCATAGGAGAGAAAACTATTCTTTGGAGAAGCAAGAAGTGACTTAATGTTCCACTACTGTAACTAGTGCCTCACCATTGTAACTATGTACTTGGATCTTTCACCTAATATTGAAGCTCTATGAGCCAACAAATTTTCATGCATGTATAGCAAATGTTTTAGGACTATTCTTGGGATGTTTACGGTATATGTTGTTTTCATATGTAATGGAGAAATTGAACTATTTCGTTGGATTTGGTACTTATCTTGTTGAATGTGTGTTGTATTCACTGAATAATCATTATGTGAACTATTTCACTAAATATTTTTATGCTCCCATGTGTCTCTCTTAGGTTAGTACTATTACTTCCTTCTAGTGGCTCACTTTTTGTCTTCCGCTCGTGAAGATATCCTTTTACACATCGCCATCAGTGTTTCACAATTTCAGCTTTCTTGTTCAAAGTTTATGTATATAATCTCTTATGTTGTCCATTGAAACCAAGATGAACCTTTATGTTATGGTGGTTGGGTCGATACTCCAGATGGGGCTCCTACTCCAAATAGTGTGAGGTCTAATTGGGACTTCACATCGAGGAGAACCCCTGTATGTTGATGGTATCTAACACCATCAACAAATGAAAACGAAGTCCCTGAAGAATAGGATCTTGTCACTACCCTTTGCATCTAACAAGGCCAACAGAGAGTTCCAACACTCTTGTTTTTTTCCATATAGGGTTGGCATATAGATGTTTACCACCTTAAGTTGATTTCGAGAGACTTTATAAAATAGATCTGTCATGATCTAATGTTTCCACTGTTGAGAGGACAACAGGTCCACACCGATTCATCCCAACAATGGCACAACCCTCTAGAAACACCCTGAGCACTCTAAGCAATTGCTTCGGTAGCCTTAAACACCTTACTACACTTATGGATAGCCAAAGTTTCCTCCATCTTAGTTTCCCGAAAAAGGACAAAGGATGGTCTTTCTCTTTTGGTTAGTCTTATCGCAAAATATTCCTTATTACCAAATCCTTGACAATTCCATGAGAGCACTTTAATCATTTTAGAGATTTTTTATTTAGGGTCCACCCAAGGGTGGAGTTGCCCTAAAGGAAACCCTAATATTCTTCTTTCCTATTATTCTGGGGATTATTGTTTATTGTCCAAGCTATTTGTCCTTTTCAGCTTATTCCTCTCTCTTCTCCTTTGCAGACTTTCTTCCCTTCGTCTTCCTAGATTAGACTTGATGAACCACATCCTATTTCTCATCATTAGTTTTGTCTTCCATGTCTATGGATCCTTTCCCTCCCAAAGAGAGGAGTGGGATATGATCCAATCCCACTTGATACCTAGATATTTCCTACATTTTGATATTCTTGGCCACTTATGGCGAGGGGAAAATACTTGACATTAAACCAATAATGTATTAGTCAATATTTTGTTGATCTCCACAACGATGTCTGGAATATCAGTCATGACATTGAGAGGATCAAGAGTCAAGCTTCCATACATATTTGTATGATAAAAAACCAAGGGGCCTTCCATAACAAACCTGAAAGTAACTTTATCTCAGTTCTTATGTTTTAGAGACGAGCGAGATCCTGGAGTATCTTTTTGTGGTTTCTTCTGTGGAGTCTAAGGGTTTCTAGATTGAGCATTTTTGTTATGTATTTTCTGCTATCTTAGTCCTTGCTTACTTAACTTATTTTTTCCTTTAACCTGCTACCATTGATCATTATTGTCTTGGGTAGTTGGCACCACATGTTACTTCTTGGGCTATTTTTTCACAAAGTTCCCATATTCATGACACTAATTACACTTAAATGGAAGATTCTTGTAATCCACTTGCTAGATGAATTTATAGTTGTTAATTACCAGTTCCACAACCTCTAATAAACCCTTTTCTAGATCTACCTCCACACAGATTTGGGTAGAAGCCAACATTTTGGTCTTTGGTTCTACTTTATAAATGTAACTGCTTAGATAATTCACTATTTCCCTTAGGATGTCTTCCTGCTAGCAGTGAAGCGACAGATGGGGAAGGAAAACCCACACTGGAACCATTGAAGGAATGTCATATTTAGACACAAATCCAGATTCCATCAATTCAAATACAATCCTTTTGTTCCCAAGAAATACAACCCACTTCTGAAGACCAAATCCCAATCTTCCTTTGAATCAAAGTAAAATACATAAAATCCTTTCCCACCAAAAAGAAGAGAAAAAAACAAGAGGGTTCCTTTAATCATTCCAAACCAAGATTTCTGAACCCATTCTTCCATTGCTTTTGGGGAAGGCCATAGCCCCATAAAAAAATAGACCAAGGCCTAATCTGTAAGATCCAAAGCTTATTATCAAGTTGAGGAGGTCAAGAGTTACTGAAAGGATTTCCTCTCTTTTGCGTACAAACTTTGAAGGGACCTCCCAAGCAACCTTACTGATAGATGGGACAAGAAGTTGGAAAGCAATGGATTCATCCTGAAGCCAACGCACTAAGGAAGGAGAGGAATTCGGGGTGGATGAAGGAGGATGCAGTAGAGGGTGGGGAGGGGAGCACAGAGCCCCTTGCGGTAGTAGACATTACAGATTAGGGGTAGAGCACGAACTTGTTGAAAAAAATCATTTCATATTTATATCATACCATTCTGATTAACAAATTATTTGACATTTATTTTTTAAACATTGCATTAGAAAAAAACGACATCATCAATATCTATTTATTTGACTCTGAGCTAATGTTAAAAGTTGTTTTTTTTTCAAATTAATTAGACATAGATGGATATTTCTTCATTTCACTTTAGATTTGTTTTATACGACTCTTAATAATAAATTATTTGACATTTACAACCATTCTCAAAACATCCCACACATACATGTGTGTGTGTGTGTGTGTGTGATATTTTTGATATATTATCATAAATAATATTCTTATAAATTATCAGGGAACCATCTTAATCCTATATTTATAAAGCGATGAGAGGATCAAGTTTCCTCGAGTTTTCTACTAAAAAAATGAGTTTTTACCTCAAGAGATTTGATAATTTTCTTCTTTGTGCTAGAAAAAACTAAAATATACTTTTGACTTTTTACATAAGGTTAGGGCCACCTCCTTATAATATCATAACTTCTTTTTATTTTCTAACTCATTGTCTTCAAATTTAAAATTAAATAATATTTTAAATATTTTGAGTAACCTACAAGATGATAGCTTTCATATCTTCCCTAGTGATTTGGCCAAGACTTGACTTCCTAATGTTATGTTTGTTTTAACTTATGTTTGCCTACACTGTTGGCTTTTATGACTTAAGTTGGAAGCAATTTTGGGAAGTCTCTTGTGAAACATGTTATCTATTATCTTATTCATGTACATTAAATATTTAACTATGGCCATGTATTTAATGGGTAGAAGTTTTCTTTTAAGAGAAAAATAGAGTGGAGTGTATTTCTATTAATATTAAGATTAAAAAAAAATGGTGTTGTTTATCTATTCTACGTTTTGTAGTTTTTGGTCAGAATTTGGTGAAACAATTTTTGGTCAAATCATAATCTTTTGTTATTTAAAATTTGTTTTTGACTACATATATAGGTTTAACATAATGAAAAACCCCAAGGACACTTAGATGGTGGAGACTCTACAACTCAAACATTTGATTCCAATAAATTCCTGCTAGATTCTGAGTAAATTTGACCTTAAAATATGCCTGGAAAATGTCGAAAACTTGAAACAAATAGACTACGACTTATAGAATTATTTTTAATTTGTTTTATAAAGGAGGAAAATAATGCATGACAACTAATTAGTTATTGTGTTTTTATATCATGTATCAACTTTTTTTTATTGCATTTATTAATAAAATTTAAATAATATATATAATATTTTGAAAGATAGAAAATAATAAATTAAAAAATATTTGAGTAAAAAGAATTTATGTAATATGCTTAATATTTATTTTTATAAAATAATAATCTAATTTTAAGCTCACACCACCCTTGTTTGTGACACAAGGGACCCACCTTTACGCAAAAAATTGACAATTAAAGTCTACAAAGATGTACATACTCTACCCCTCTCTGCATTTGGACCTATTAACTCTTAGGAGGAAACACATGTTCTTAACCATTAGGCACAATCAAGCTATACATGGCATTATTCAATCTATAAAAATATTAAGGGTTCATAAAAATAATCATAATGATGTTTTATGGAGTTTTTAAAGATTTTTGTATTTTGTTTTTTAAGGACTGGTGGGAGTTGGAGGGTTCATTTTTATTCCTAAGGGATAAAAGAATTAACCTTTGCCTAGGACTAAGAATCTCATTCAATCAAAAAGTTGAAGCTTATGTGTCACTTTAGGGTTTACTTCTTTCAATGTACTTTAATATAGACTCATAATAAGAGACTCTAAAGTTATCATGAAAGCTTCGGTCCACTAAAAGACTCCAAAACACAACAAATATACCTCTATTTTTGTTGGAATAACGAAAAAAATCAAATTCCTAGACAAGGTTTCATATTATCACGTGTTAAGAAACCTCAACAATGAAGCTAATCACCTAGCAAATGAAGCAACATCCCTAACTCAAGAGATTTTGGTTAAAAATGGGGGGCATAGTTTTCATTCATCCCCTGATGTTTACGATCGACTTGGAATCAAATCCACATATCATTTCAATTAATAAATCAATGTTTCAACATTCCTTGAAGCTATTTTCAAGTAAGTCTAAAGGACTTATAAGGATGTCGGCTTTGGTATGTTGCGTGTTGTAACAACCTCTGTTAAAAATCCATGTACTAAAGTTAATAAAGGAAAAATAATACCAAGGTTAGGGGACATGTATTCCAAGCTTAATGTTGAGCAAAAACATAGTTATGGGTATCACTTGTGATTAATTTATGGTTATGGAGATTGGCAAAGTCAGTGGCAATGGAAAAGAGGCATTTATTGACATTTTATTTATGAAATAAAGGGAAATATGAGAAAAAGAAGGTGAAAGGTCACATAATTACATGTTAGGAAAATTGAAGGGGAAATAGAAGACAATGAAGAAAATAGAGGCCTCAATGATAAAAAGGCTTTCGAGGATCAATTCACAACCTTTTGCCAGTTTTAGCTTGGAGCTTTATTTTATTCTCTCTCTCTCTCTCTCTCTCTCACTATTACACACCTAGAGTTTCTTGGAGCATTGAGGCATACTTTGGATTTGGAGAAAGAAGGAAAATGAAAAGAAGGAAAGCATAGGGGTATAGTGGGATCAGCAGCTACAACATGCTTTCTTTTGGAGGTACCAAGTTGCTTGTATGATTTCCTTGATAGTTTTGGCATGTATGGCATATGCATGTGGTTATTTGGTTATGATCTGCCATTGGCATGGAGGATTTCCTGGATATAATGGTTTTGCCTAGCCTAGCCATTTCCTAGATAGCCATGGTGTTGTGGGTTTTCCCTTTTGTTTTCTGGTTGGTTCTCATGTTCCTTATGGCTATGGGTTGAGTTATTAGTTCCTAGAGCTTTGGTTGGAAAAATGCTCTGCAAGCTCTGGAACAACTTGGGTTGAGTTACTAGTCCTGGAAGTTTTGGGTGGACAAACACTCTAGAGCCCTTGGTGGGTTGAGTTACTAGTCCTGGAGCCTTGGTTGGACAAATTCTCTAGACCCACGTGGCAGTTGTGGGTTGAGTTACTAGTCCTGGAGTTGGGTTGGAACAAACACTCTAGAGCCCTAGACAACTTGGGTAGAGACTGATCTGGTGATGGTTAGTGATGTCCGACCGTGAGGTGGAATCACTGATTGAGGGTTGAGGTGGTTTGGTCTCTGGAAGCCCTGGTTTGGTTTTGCTTGGTTTATTCCATGAGATCCCACATTCATGCTTGGAATATGGAGCGAGTGTGATTGACTGAAAGAGATATTTGGTTCAGCCCAATCTATGGTCAGGTGGTACGTGGAAATCCCTGACTTGGTTGGATTTTCATATGTTAATAAGAGCTCCTTTCCTCTTGTGTCTCAGGAGTATTTATACTTGTTATTATGTGGCTTTGATGGTTTTTCTATCATTGTTATGACTCTGGTTATATGTTGGTTATAAGCATAGTTTCATGACAGATTCTAGTTTGGCTCTTAACATGTTTTGATTGGTAAATGAATAGTTATTGAATGCACGACCTAATAGATGTTATTGCAGCCATTGTGAGAGGGAATTAGACCTTCTTGATGATTCTCAAATAATTATCAAACCCCTATGTTCATATATGCATCTACGACCTGTAGATTACATGTTCACAATGTGTTTGATGAAATTCCTAGTATGCTATGGTCAATCTAGGTCAAGTTTTGAGTTGAGATTGAATGCTTAGCTTTGTCATTGTCTCAATTATGGGTCTCTAGTGAGCTTATTGAATTAATGAATAGATAGGTATTTATAACCTACAGGTACTATGTACAAAAAGTGTTAGTATAAATGAGTAATTCGAACCTCCAACTTTTGAGGGTCATAACTTTGGCATATGATCTTCGTTTGACTATCATAATACCTCATTTCGAAGATCTCCACAAGGAGGCTAAAAACTGACTAATAAAATGGTTTTGCACTCTTTTGATCAATCTGTTTTCCCTAAAAAAGCCGTTTAGGACCTCAAAATGACATCAAAAGTTTAGAACCCAAAAAAACTGCCAAAATAGAAAGTTTTGTTAAATTTAAGGAGATGAAACTGAAAAGAAATAGTGTTGGGTCAAGTTGGGCTGATAATAGTGCGATCACGTGTCATTGTGTGGTTGCAATCAGTTATGGACATATGGACCCAATATTCCATAAGTGCATCTTGGCAATCAGGTCTCACATAGGAACTCTCATCTTGATGTTTACCCTAGTGGGCAAGTTAAAGTGAGTAAATATGGTGTGGGGTGGTTACACAGTGGTATTAGAGCTCTAAGGTTCAACACTTGGACTGGATAGGTGGAATGTATTTGTCATGCATGTATGTTAGTTATATATGTATCGGTTATGCATGTAAGTGTCTATATATTTGTTATGCACGTATTGTTATGATTATGATTGTCCTGAGGTCATGGTATGCAGTTGGTGTCGTCATGCTTGATGTCAACATATTGATATGTTTCTGTATATATATACATGTATTGTGCTATTCTGGATTAATCTTGCAGATGAAATAGCCTCTCCTGAACTTCATTGAGCTATGTTGATTATGTTTGTATTTGGTTTACCTGACATGGTATGTTTACAGGAAGTAGAGGATCAAAGATTACAAGCAAAATGGTGGACTATATTTCACGTGATTCTCCCTACAAATGAGATGAGAAACATGGTGATGAATACTCCCCTTACATGGAAGATACATAAAGAAATTTGAAGGTAGATATATGAAGTTACAAAGAAGATAATGATAGGATCATCCAGTCACAGGAAATACTTGCTAGGGCACAGGAGAAACAAGCAGAGGTTAATGAAGTGATTATTCAGAGTTTATCAGATTTGCAGAGATAGGGACCACTTAGGATCAGTCATGGACAAGAGGAAATGACAAATGGCGCATATGACAACAGGTCTCTATCAGGATGCAAGGTAGATAGAGAGGATACATTTAGAGATGACAAATTTCTAGATACACCTAACCAGAGGGGCAATGATCATGGGTTCTATCCTAGTTCTAGTTCAAGGAGACAATATAGTCATCATCATCACCATCCATATAGGAGGAGTGAGTAGCAGTATTTTCCAGAAGAGTTCAAGAAAGCAAAGACAACTACATTTGACAGAGAAATGAAGAAGTCACATGATGCATAAGCTTGGTTGCTTAGGATGAATATATTCTTTAGATTGCATGACTATTCAGGAAACATGAAAGCCAAAATAACTACTTTCACTCTTAAATGTAAAGCAAACGTTTGGTGGGAAGATGTGATGAATGTCAGAGGCATTCGGGAAGAGGATTTGACTTGGAGTGAGTTCAAGATACTTTTTAGGAAGACGTATATATCTGAAAGGTATTATGTTAACAGGGAAAAGGAGTTCTATGAGTTGAAGATGGGATCTATGGCCGATGAAGAGTTTACTAGCAGATTCTTTGAGTTGTTGAGACACGCGCCTTATCTTAAGGAGGAGAAAGCAAAGATTGAAAGATTCATTAGTGGGTTTCTGGTAGCGTTCAAGGACAAGATTGAGTGTTATGAGCCTAGATCGTTGGAGGAAGCCATCAGAAAGTTGAAGCATAGCTATGAGTAGTCAAAGCACAAGTCTGAATCTAAACAAGATTGGAAAGGTAATGACAAGAGTAAGGGAAAATGGGATAAGAAGCGAGGAAGACTACATGACACAAGTAATAAAGAGAGTGCAGCACCACACGAGAAGTTTACTGCATCTAATAGAGGACATGGATTTTAGTCTAAGGAGCATAAGAAGGGTGATGGCAGGAACCCTTTATAGTGTTGGACTTGTGGAAAGGATCATCACAGAAGAGTTTGTACACAACATCAGGGTGGAAGACTACAAATCTCTAGTGCCTAGGAGGCACAAATAGTGGGGGATGTTGGGCAAAGTATTCCTTGGATTTATGCAGCGTTGGATAATAGGCAAGCGGATCACCAAGAATATATTATTGAGATGGATGGTAAGCTTTGTGATCAAGTTGTTTCTATTTTGATTGACCTTGAATCTAATTATAATTATGTTAATCCTAGTATGGTGCATAAGTGTGGTTTGAATAAAGAAATTCATGCAAAGTCTTAGTTAATACAATTATCTATAGGTACTAAGAAAAGAGTTCATCATTGGGTAAGAGCTTGTGTGTTTGAGTTGAATGGTATGTCTACATCAACTTATCTAAATGTGCTTTCATTGGGATCATACAATATGCTTATGGGTATGGATTAGTTGTATCTTCACAAGACTAAGGTGGATAGTTATAAAAAGGTTATTGAGTGCTTGGATGACAATGGAGGACAATGAATCTTGCAAGGTAAGAAGAAGGTGACATTAGTTAGGCTGGTTACAACTATGCAGGAAAAGCATAGCCGCAAGAAAGGGTGTGTATTATTTGTAGTGCATATTCCTAGTGATAAAGGTAAGGATGTTGAGGATGCGGAAGTCTTCAAGAGGTACTCAGTTTTACAACAATTTCAAGATGTGTTCCCATAGAGATTTATGAGTTACCACTTCACAAGGAAGTGGAATTTTCTATTGAGTTGGTACCAAGGGCAACACCAACATCAAAGGCACCTTACAGGATGAACACTCCAGAGTTAGTGGAACTGAAGTTGCATTTGAAAGAAATGTTGGACAAGGGATAATTAGGCCAAGTGTGTTGTCTTTGGGCTCACTAGTGTTGTTTGTGAAGAAGAAGGATGGTACTCTCAGGATGTTTATTGACTATAGGTAGCTGAACAAGTTGATGATCAAGAATATGTACCCTTTTCCAAGAATTGCTGACTTGTTTGACCAATTGCAGGGAGAAACAATGTTCTCAAAGATTGAATTGAGATAAGGATATCATTAGGTATGCATAAAAGAAGAGGATATCTACAAGATTGCTTTTCGGACCAGGTATGGGCATTATGAGTTTGTTGTGGTTCCGTTTGGTTTAACTAATGCTTTAACTGCATTTTTGTGTTTGATGAATAGTGTGTCGTGTCCTTATATGGATAAGTTTTTTATTGTTTTCATTGATGACATATAGCTACAGTATTGAGATTTCTAAGAGAGCATCAGTTGTATGCCAAACTTAGTACATGAAATTTCTTTTAGACATAGGTACATTACTTGGGGCATATGGTCTCCAAGGAAGGCATAACAATGGATCTAGAAAAGATAAGAGCTATCATGGAATTGACAACTCCTAGGAATGTGGATGAGGTCAGATCATTCATGGGATTAACAAGCTATTAAGTAGGTCCATCGGGAACTTCTCATGGATTACCTATCCTATTACATCATTGCAACGAAAAGGAAAGAAATTTGAACGGACATAGGAATATGCAATGAGTTTTGAGAAGTTGAAGGAGTTGCTTATGAATGCTCCAGTTCTAAAGATTTTAGATCCAGACAAAGAGTTTGTGGTATGTACATATGCTTACAAGAGAGGACTTGGTGGGGTTCTGATGCAAGAAGGATAGGTAGTGCGTTATGAATCAAGGAAACTAAATGAACATGAGTATAATTATGTGACACACGATCTTGAGTTGGCATCTATCATCCATGCATTGAAGATGTGGAGACGTTATCTTCTTGGCAGGAGATTCATCTTGATGAGTGATAACAATAGATTGAGATATTTGTTTGACCAACATAATATGAATGTCAAGCAAGCTAGATGGTTGGCCACGATCAATGAGTTTGACTTTGATATCAGGTACATTAAGGGAAAAGAGAACAGGGTTGCAGATGCTCTTAACAGAAGAGTGCAGGTAAATCACATGGCAGCTATGAGTTCATATGGGATGGATTTACAGGATCAGATCTTGCAAGTAGGACAACAAGATGACAGGTACCAAGAACTTAATAATAGGTTACAACAACAAGGTACAAGTGAAAAAGATGTGGGCTATGATCTCATGGCAGATGGTTTGGTCAGAATTAGGGACATGATATATGTGTCAGAGCGCAATGAGTTCAAAAAGCTTATTCTTGAGGGAATTTCATATTAAAATGTATTCAAGTCATCCAGGATATCAAAAGACATTGACAACAGTTAAGAAGTTATACCAGTGGTCGACTTTGAAGAAAGAGGTAGCAGAGTTTTTTGCGAGATGCTTGGATTGTCAACAGGTAAAAGCAGAGTGTAAGCATCCAAGTGGATTACTGCATTTGATTCTTATTCCAGAGTGGAAATGGGAGGTTATTTCCATGGATTTCATTACATGTTTGTCGAGGACATCTAGACAACATGATTATCTTATGGTTGTGGCTGACAAGTTGATAAAGGTAGCTCAATTCATTCAAGTGAAATCTACTTTTCAACTAGTGAGATAACATAGGTCTTCATTAGAGGTATAGTGAGGTTACATGGTATTCCTAGGAAGATTGTGTCAAACAAAGATGCCAAGTTCACTTCCAGGTTTTGGAAAGAGTTATTTGTAGGTTTGGGGAAAAAGTTGGCCTTCAGTAAAACTTATCATTTGTAGACAGATGGACAAACATAGAGGGTGAAAAGGATTTTGGAGGACATGTTGAGAATGTATTTCATGCATCAATAATGAAAGTGGGAAGAGTATCTTCCACTGGTGGAGTTTGCGTATAATAATGGGTATCAAGAATCTTTGAGGATGAGTCTACTTGAGGCACTTTATGCGTGGTGTTGTAATACTCCTATTAGTTGCAATGATCTAGTGAACTTGGTATTGATTGGACCAGACATGTTGGCAGAGATGGAAGAAGAAATTCAATTTATTAAGAATAATTTAAAGGCAGTACATGATAGACAAAAAAGTTATGCAGATCAGCACATGGTGTTTGAGTTTCAGGTTGGAGTACATATGTACTTGTGTATCAAGCCCAAGAAGAGCTCCTTGAAGATTGGATCATGTGCCAATTTGGCACCTCAGTATTGCAGACCTTTCAAATTCTTGAGAGGATTGGACCAATAGCCTACCAACTTGCACTACCTCCGACAATGAAAGTCCATGATGTTTTCCATGTGTCATTGTTTAAGGAGTATGTGAAATATGTTGATTATGTGATTGAATGGTCTGTATTACAGGTGGAACTAGAAGGATAATCCCTGCTATAACCTCGGTGCATTTTGAAACGAAAGATGCTCATGCTTCGGAATTGAGCAATCAAGCAAGTTAAAGTGCAGTGGCAACACTTTGAGCCCGAAGAAGCTACATGGGAGATGGTTGATCAGATGCGGGTTATGTATCCTTCTCTATTCACTAGTTGAGTGAATGTCTTTTGATATATGCTTTGATGTTGTGTTTTGGTTATGTCTATATGCATGTGTATGTTGTACATACCGCATTGAGTTGTGTTATAAAGCTCCAATAAGCGGTATAGTGTTCATGATATGTTGGTTATGCTTTCATAAGATTAATACGATGGAAATGTTACATAAAGTTGTGTTATAAAGCTCCATGGGAAGCATGTGTTTGTTGGTTTATAAGTTTCATTAAACACATAGGATGGTGTTCCCCCAAGGGGGAGGGTTCTGTAACAACCCCGATTAAAAATCCAAGTAATAAAATTAATAAAGGCAAAATAATACTGAGGTCACGGGACAAGTATTCCAAGTTGAATATTGGGAAAAATCATAGTGATGGGTATCACTTGTGATTAATTTATGGCTATGGAGATTGGTAAAGGAAAAGATGCATTTATTGGAATTTTATTTATGAAATAAAGGGAAATAGGAGAAAAAGAAGGTGAAAGGTCACATAATTAAATGTGAGGAAAATTGAATGGAAAATAGAGGAAAATGAAGAAAATAGAGGCCTCAATGATAAAAAGGGTTTTGAGGATCAATTCACAACCTTTTGTTACTTTTATCTTGGAGCTCTCTTCTAATATCTCTCTCTCTCACTCTTGCACACTTAGAGTTTCTTGGAGCATTGAGGCATACTTTGGATTTGGAGAAAGAAGGCAAAGGAAAAGTTGGAAAACATAAGGGGATAGCGGGGTTAGCAGCTATAACAGGTTTTCTTTACAGGTATCGAGTTGCATGTATGATTTCCTTCTTAGTTTTGGCATGCATGGCATATGAATGTGGTTATTTGGTTATGATATTTCATTGGCGTGAAGGATTTCATGGATTGATAGTGGTTTTGCCTAGCCTTTCCATTCCCTGGATAGCCATGTTGTTGTGGGTTTTCCCTTTTGTTTTCTAGTTGCGGCTCATGTTCCTTATGGTTAGGGGTTGAGTTATTAGTTCCTAGAGCCTTGGTTGGAAAAACACTCTCGAATCCCTAGAATAACTTGGGTTGAGTTACTAGTCCTGGAAGCCTTGGTTGGAAAACGTTATGGAGCCCTTGGTGGGTTGAGTTACTAGTTCTGGAGCCTTTGTTGGACAAATGCTCTAGAGCCTTGTGGCAGCTATGGGTTGAGTTACTAGTCCTGGAGTTGGGTTGGAACAAACACTCTGGAGCCCTGGATACCTTGGGTAGAGACTGATCTGGTGATGGTTAGTGATGTCCAACCATGAGGTGGAATCACTGGTTGAGGGTCGAGGTGGTTTGGAATCTGGAAGCCTTGGTTTGGTTTTGTTTAGTTTATTCCATGAGATCCCACATTCATGATTGGAATATAGCATGGGGGTGATTGGCTGAAAGAGAGACTTGGTTTAGCCCAATCTATGGTCGGGTGGTACATGGAAGTCCCTCACTTGGTTGGCTTTTCATATGTTAATAAGAGCTCCTTTCCTCTTGTATCTCATGATTATTTATACTTGTTATTATGTGGCTTTTATGGTTGTTCTATCATTAGGTTATATAACGGTTATAAGCATAGCTTCATGACAAATTCTATTTATGGCTCTTTACATGTTTTGATTGGTAAATGAATGGTTATTGAATGCATGGCCTAATAGATGTTATTGCAGCCATTGTGAGAGGGAATTAGACCTTCTTGATGATTATTAAATAAGTATCAAACCCCTATGCTCAGATATGCATTTATGACCGATAGATTACATGTTCACAATGTGTTTGATGAAATTCCTAGTATGCTATGCTCCGTCTAGATCAAGTTCTAAGTTGAGATTGAATGTTTAGCTTTGTCATTGTGTCAATTATTGTTCTTTGGTGAGATTATTGAATTAATGAACATATAGGTTTTTATAGCCTACAAGTACTATGTTCACAAAGTGTTTGTATAAATGAGTAATTCAGACCTCCAACTTCCAAGGGTCATAACTTCAACACACAATCTTCATTTCACTATCTTAATACCTCGTTTCGAAGATCTCCATGAGGAGGCCAAATAATAGACCAAATAAATTGTCTTGCACTTTTTTGGTCTCTCTGTTTCCCCTGAAAATGTTGTTTAGTGTTATGTAACCAGCTCACAAAATAGAAGAAAAAATAGATCAACGCCTTCAAAATCAACCTCTTCGAGGGGGAAACCTTCTTTATATTACACAAATGAACAATTCTTGGATGATACAAATGACAAGACCTCCTTTCTATATATAGGAGTCTAAGGGGCCCCAGTACAATCAAAGCCTGTTGAAAAATGTGCAACAAGAAAGGTTAAATTTAGAATATGCTAAAAATAGAATTGTTAAAAATGGCATGTCTAAAAATAGCAGTTTGGCCAGTGAAGTCATTGGCCACATTGGGTGAGAGGTGAAACTGCTAAAAATAGAAAGCTCTAAAAATAACATTTCTGGGTCCCTTCCTATTTTTAGTAGTCCCTGGTCTAACTATAGGAAGTAAAAACAAATTTGGTCTTAACAACAGTTTAAAATATTAATTAATTAATCTCCATGAGTTAATTAGTTAAGGAAAAGCAAACTTGAAGTCTTTGTGAGAACATGCAATTATTTCTCCATGTATTGGGGAATGTGTCCTTGATTTCCTCCACTGGTTGAGGGAATAAGTATGAGTTCTATAATGAGAGAATCAGTTGACTTAGTTCTAACTAGTCAAGTCCAGTTAGATTATTTTAACAAGTTGTTAAAATAATAAAACATAGTTTGTTAATGCTTGCATGCATGTGACAACTATTATTTTAGATAATTGAGAATTCACTCATGGATAATTGTTGCATATTAGTTCTGTCAGAGACCCAGTTGAGATCAGATGTGGGACAATGTACTATCATATGCTTGGATATTTCTAGTAAGTATTCCTTGCGTGGAGAAGGATCTATTATAGGAGATTGGAGGACTTCTGGCCTATATATTGAGGCCTAGGTAGTCCATGATTTTCATCTTCTGATTGAAGATCATCAAAGTACAGAGAGAGCAGGATAGCTATTGAGCTGATTCTTTTTGTATGTTTTTGAAGATTTCCACTTGATTGATAATACATGGTTGGGGTTTTATGCTGGTGCAACATGAAATATTAAATTTAGAATGTGCTAAAAATATACTTGCTAAAAATAGCATGTCTAAAAATAGCAGTTTGGCCAGTGAGATCATTGGCCACATTGGGTAAGAGGTGAAACTACTAAAAATAGAAAGTTCTAAAAATAGCATTTCTGGGTCCCTACCTATTTTTAGCAGTCACTGGTCTAACTATAGGAAGTAAAAATGAATTTGGTCTTAACAGCAGTTTAAAATATTAATTAATTAATCTCCATGAGTTAATTAATTATGGAAAATTAAACTTGAAGTTTTTGTGATCATGCAATTATTTTCTCCCTTGATTTAGGAATTTATCCCTTGATTAAAGGAGATAAAGTTCAGTTCTATAATGAGAGAATCAATTGACTTAGTTTAACTTAGTCAAGTCCAGTTAGATTATTTTAACAAGTTGTTAAAATAATGAAATATAGTTTGTTAATGCTTGTATGCATGTGACAACTATTATTTCAGATAACTAAGCATTCCCTCATGGATAACTGATGCATGTCAGTTCTGTCACAGACTCAGTTGAGATCAGAGAAGGGACAGTGTACTATCAGATGCTTGGATATTTCTAGTAAGTATTCCTTGCATGGAGAAGGATCTATTATAGGAGATTGGAGGACTTGTGGCCTATATATTAAGGCCTAGGTAGTCCATGATTTTCATCTTCTGATTGAAGATCATTAGAGTACAGAGAGAGCAGGATAGCTTAAAAGCTGATTATTTTTGTATTGTGAAGAGGATTTCCACTTGATTGATAATACAGAGATGGGGTTTTATGCTAGTGCTTTCCCTAGTGATATATTTTGTGTTATGTGTGATTGATTTCTTCTTATCAATTATATGTGTTCTTATTGATGTTGCTCATGGTTTATTCAACTTCTGCTAAATTGTTTGTAGAAGTATATCAAGTGTTTTTCTTTAGTACATTGCATTACCAGGTGATCTACAAGTGGGAAATTTCTACATGGTATCAGAGCTAGCTGATTTGTAGAAAAATTCTACAAAATTCTACATGGTATCAAAGTTATCTGATTTGTAGAAAAAGTTCTACATGGTATCAAAGCTAGCTAATTTGTAGGAAAAATTCTACAAAATTCTACATGGTATCAGAGCTAGTTGATTTGTAGAAAAATTCTAAAAATTCTACAGTATCTCCCATGTTTGGCATCTTATAATACTGTGATGATGTCTCATGCATTTGTGATCTTCTTATCAACCAATAGAAGCCACAATTTACAATAAATAAAGATTCAATTCCAATCCCTGATAAGTAGATTGAAAAAGAAAACACAAACACATAAATATTTGGCAACCATATGCTTAGAGATGTTCATATTTAAATCAACATTATCAATTTAATAAAACAAATACAAACCAACACAGCCCAAAGTCAACCTCGAGGGTGTATGATATGCACACTCGTAAGATGGAAGTGACTAGGAGATCATTTCATAATTTCATGAGAGCAAGCGTTAGAAACCAGACAAAATTTCTTGGAACCTTGATATAAAAATATTTCTACCTAGATGGAACCTTTCAAAACATCAAAATTCAGTTGAGTATCCATACTATCATTTATATGCATTACGTAATAACAATATTGGTAAAAAATAATGGATCAAGTTTGCTTTTTCAGTGTCTAAAAACAAAGTCTACCATTTTCAAGTTAATTTTTTTTCTTTTTCTTTTGTTAGATCTCATTTTTAAAGAAGCATATAAATAGATAATCTAATAGAATGTATCACAGTTTTAAGAAGGAAATATAGATATTAAATTTACTAGAATAAAATTGAGTCTATCATTTTTCATTTTATTTTTTTCCCTCTTTGTTAACTATATTTTTAAAGAAGCATATAAATAAACCCATTTAGGCCATATAAATAAACATGTATTATAGTTTTAGTAAGCAAATTTTATAACGAGTAAACATAAGTGTTAACTTTACTAAAATAAAACTGGTCTATCATTTTCCAATTTTTTTTTTTTTTTCCTTTGTTAACTCTAGCTTTTAAATAAGCATAAATAGACCCATGTATGGCATATAAATAAACATGTATTATAGATTTAATAAGAAAATTTTATAACAAAGCAGAATAAGTGTTAAATTTCCAAGAATGAAAATAAAAATAAATTAAGGAATACTTTCAAACTTGGGCAATCTGAGGCTAAGTTGAATTAGAAAGATTTGTATCTGTAGAATGAACTTAAAAATAAATTAGTAAATACTTTCAACCTTCAGTTTAGTTGAAACTAAGTTGAATGAATTAGAGATGTGTAGTTGAGTTGAATTAGAGATCTCTAGTTGTCTTCCTCTTACAATTCTCCAACCATCTAACCAAGTAGAAACAAACTTTCCTACTACCTAACATTCCGACAAATTTGTCTAAACAATGGTCTTTTGCACAACTTAACCCTTCACTAAGTGTTATGTACACACAATATATTTCTTCCATTTTGTGATGACAGAATATCACATTTATTAAATTCCATGGATTTTGTGATGATACAATATGATAGTTATGTTTGTAGTACTTTAACCATGTTACTTCTTTAGGCTTTTCCTAGCACATTTTTAAGTGAATATTGGGTTAAGTTAGGATAGAAATTGGGATAGTTATAATTTTAAGTTGTTAAATATATGTCGTAGAGTTATTTGATACGCTTAATATATTTCTACATTCAAAAAAATAATTTAAATGACAAAACATCAACATCTTATCAAAAATATAATCATGTAAATCCCAAGAAAAAATAGTAAATTGTCTCATCTTTATACATTAAATCAAAATCTTTACACCATCTAGATTAAGTTGATCCAATATCCATGATCCTTCTCCAACTAATAATAGGGTAATTTCCTATACCTAGTTATAATACTAGGTCAAAGTTTTTCCCAACTTATCATGAGGTAATCGCCTATGCCCTTTGTTTTCTCACTTCATCCAAGGTATGCATAACTTTAAAATATTTTCATTTTCCACCTTTGATTTTGAGTCAATGCATCATGAATTAAATCTTGATATTGTTATTCGAGTGATGTGATAGTGATAGGGATCTTGAATGTGACCATCGTTTTGACAATAGACAAATGCTTGGCCATGCATTTAAATAGTGATTTTACATAGACCCAGTTCCTAAAAATCAATAAATTGCTAACATCATAATTTATAATTCCTTGATGAAACGATCAATCACATGTATACATTATGAAGGAGAACATAGAAGATGATCATGAAACTAGGCTAAATCCTTGTAGTATTCTACTGATCAATCACAATAGATATTTATTTACTATCATTCTCCCATAAACTAAGGGATTTATCTATTATCATTCCATTACTCAATAACAATAGGTGTAAATATATTAAATTCATTTTTATTGAATTTGTTTTTTACAAGGATCAGCAAACCCATTAAACATGGTTGAAAAATGGACATTATGCATAGAAGTTTATTGTTATCCCAATCTAGGGCAAGCAGTGATTACTTATGTTCTATGCAATATTGTGACAAACAAAGTCCTCCAAAGGAAAAGGAATGTACCTGGAAGAACAAAAAACAATGAAGAATATTAAATTGCATTGATAGAAGGCTTAGGAATAGCTAGGGAGTATGGATCCAATGGAATTGTAGTCTTCACCAATTACGAACTTGTGTGCAACCAGATGAAATGTGTGTACCAAGTTAAAAGGAGAGGCTAAAACAACTGCATGGAAAAGAAAAAAAACATTGTTAGTCAATTTCAATCATTTAGCGTAAGATATTGTGAAAATGTTAACAGGATGTCTAGTGATCTATTGTATGGGGCAATGCCAATTCAAGATTTGTGTGTGAAAGATGACTTAGTGCTAAGAAGCTCTCCATCAATATTTATTGATGGACATTGTAAGTTATCTTTGAATATTGATGGAAATTGTAAAATATCTCTAATATGTGTGTGTTTCTTAGTTATAAATGTGTCATTTTTAATTACCATGTGTTTATTTCAATTTTATACCTAGTGTGCCCCCAGTATGTAAACACGACTTGGTGAACTTGACATGTTTTAGAAAATTTTGTATTTAATTTTCAAAATGTGTGTGCTTCAATATTTGTGTTTTTAGTCTTGAGTATATTTTAAATGAAGAGCTTTGTATTGTTACATTAATGTTTTGAATTTTTTCAATGTTTTTAAATAGCAATTTTAAGATCTTAAAATGCATGATGTAATTTCAAGGGTTACATCAATTAAATGCATGAGGTAACTTCAAGGGTTTACATCAATTTTATGAATTCTTAATATTTTAAAATAGAAATTTCAGTATTTTTAAATGCATGAGGTAACTTCAAGGGTTACAACAATTTTCTGAATTCTTGATCTGTTTAAATAGCTATTAAAAATAATTGTAAATGCATGAGTTAACCTTTTAAATATCATGGATCTATATATCTATAGATATCCATATCATGGATTAGAATTTGCCACACAATTATTTGAGGCGAGCATCAATAGAGTTTCATGCATCTACTAGAGGGGGGTCGAGGTCATGAATAAAGTGAATACTAAATGAATCGAGGGAGGTCCATCATGATCGTGGTATATATATGTTTATGTGAAAGTTTTTAAATGATATTTGAATATAATCATATATACATGTATACATATGGAATTTTTTTTATGAGTTTATCTTTAAATTAATTTATAATAAATTTCATTTTTCTAGGAGCGTCTCAAACTGGGTCGAAAATACTATCTACTTAATCAATGGAGGGCCATCCTTCACATCATGGTATATGTGTGTGTGTGTGTCTTTTTATGTGCATTTATTTAAATGATAAATAGGTAGAATCATATGTATGTACACATATATATTGAATTGATTTTCTATTTTTTTAGAAGCTTCGCTCACTATGTCATCACATGAGGCTGGTCAACATTCTTTGGATGGTCACCGATCTCATGGTGATTAACATTCTCCGTGTGGTCATCAATCTCAATCGGATCATCATGATAATCATCATTTTGGTAAACTATATAAAAAAAATTATGTTAAAACAAATCTGTACATGTAAATGAATTGTATGTACATATTTGTGTACATTTCTATCTTGTATGTGTATGAATACATTTGTCACATGTTTTTATATTTATGTAATTTTATATATTGATGCGGAGGGTGAAAATTTTGCTCCAATTAGGCGTAAGAGAAGCTGGGCATTTCAAGAAGAAGGCCATACACCAACTACCACTTATCCATTTGATATTCCTGAGGAGACAAACCTCCAACAAAGTACATTACAAAGGTGCAAAAGTCATTATTCAAAATTGAGGAAATATCTTGGGAGTTTGGAGCTCCCTGTAGAGAGTCGAGAAAGCTTAGAAATAGTTGTGCACTCTCTAATCTCATTTCATGATATTTACGAGAATCTTGGGCCAACCATGAATTGATTTATGGATATGATGAGGCGTAGAAAGGAAGTATTAATGGGTACCGATAAATGGTCCAAGATTAGTAAAAGGGTTACAAAAGAAAATGAAAAATCTATGTTTAATTTCAAAGAAGGGATGAAAAGAAAGATGTTGAAAGTGCAATATTTCAAGCACCCTATTATATACAACCATTTGTATGATAGGTTCCTTGCAGCATATGGAAAGCTACCATGGAATGATGAGGCTCCAATTAATTTTGATTTTGATTTTGATTTTATTTGATTTTTGATTTTTGATTTATTTATTTATTTATTTTTTTTTTTTTTTCAGATTTTTTTTTGGGTATGAAACCCAATTATAATGACCTTCCATCTTAATATTATGGTACTAGAAGAGTTTGGTTATATGATTGTAAGGGCACATTACGTGATATTGAATTTCCTCGCCCACTGCCACATTTGGTATGCCAATCTCCTCGTTTAGTAATTTTACAGTCAGAGACGGATGCCACTTCTCAAATTGGTCAAGAAGGAAGGGATGCCATTATAGACAACATCTGGGGTGCATTGACTAGAATTGATATCGGTCTAAATCGACAAAGAGTACAAGCTAATGCAAGTGCTAATTTTGTATATAAAACAGATGAGGAGATATATAATATGAATATTGAGGAGCTTAAAGCATATGCAAAAGGTTGTCGTAATGGTTGACAAGACCTAATTGTTCATGTGGAAGAGCATGTGGGATCGATATGTGTTAATCGTTAGGGTGGATATTTGAATGTAATTTGTAATGTATGTGTTAATGTCAATTCAAATACATTTTGTTAATTTTTTGGATATAATATAACACAAATGTATCATATGTTCACCACTTTCAATTAAGTCGTTTGCTGAATGAAAATTTTAATAATTTTAAGGTCCCAGGTTAAGGTTCCAATCAAGATATTTTGAGAGATGTTAGGTTTTTTTGAAGAGTTCATGTTTCAATACAATTATTATTCTACTTTTATTATATTGGTATTGTGAGGACATATTTTTAAAATAAATAATTATTTATATATAATTAAAAGCTAATAGATTTTGATTTCGTTCAATGTTTTGGACATAACGCCACCATCTTCCTCCATACTAGGAGATGTGTCAGATATTTGATTGTCACAAGTATTGCATATTTCACTTATGTTTCGTTATAAATTGAAGTGCAAGTTTCATTAAAAGATGAGATTGATTCATATCTTATAGTTTTAAAATTTGTGAATTTTAGGTTTGTGGAGATGATTTCCATTCTCTGGGGACTTTAGCGATGGATTTGGAAATGGAGATAAGATCATCTAAACAATTTGAAAAAGTCGTGTACCAATTTTTTTAATATTGCGAGTTTATGCATTTTCATGTGCAATTTTTTATTTTTAATATATACATGTACATGTATTGTACAGGGAATCCAAGAGGGAGAAATGCAAGGGGAACACCACGAGGTATTGTATGGAATTTGAAACTTTAGTTGGTTATAGGGATTGAATTATTTAGACAAATTGAAAAAGTTGATACTTGATTTTTTTAATATTGATCTAGTTTATGAATTCTCACGTGCAATTTTTTTTTTTTAATACATATACATGCATATGTATTGTACAGTTTATCCATGAAGGCACAATGCATGGCAAACACCGTAAGGGAAAAATGGAGGGGGAACACTATGTCGTATTACATGGAATTTGAAACTTTCTATAATTTTGTTTTGATGATTACATTCTCATTTAATTTTAAAACATTAAAATCTAATTTTAAAGTACAAAATCTTATGTATATATGCAATTACACATGTTGTGCATGACACCAGTGATTCATATGAGAGCATGAGGAGGTTGATAGATCATATATTTCAGCGAGATTCTCTAAGTTGATGCACCTTTTTATTTGAGAATATTTTAATGTTATATTTACCTTTATCATGATATAAATTTTGGACATATTTAAAGTAAACTCTTTATTATGAATTGATGCATATTTTTATTTGACAACTTTCTATTATATATTTACTTTTATAATGATATAAATTTTGGACATGTTTTAAATCTAGAAGTCTTTATTATGATTTAATACATGCTAATTTTGGAGTTTATGTACATTTTGCATGCTACAATTTGCATGCATGGTTTGATGATTAAAACTTGGTTTTACATATTTAAGTTCATGAATATGTAGCAATGAAAGTAAAGTTGCATTTAGTTAGTACATTTTGAATAATCATTGTTATAATGTTAGTAGATGATTCTTAGGTTTTTTTTAAAGTTTTTTTGTCACTTTCTATTTAAAATTAATCTATTAAAATTGCAAATTACAAAACATGGTACATTTTTCTTTTGAATGAATCTCTTAGTTTGGTATAGATGTCTAAAAAAATCATAAAAATTTCATTATAAAACATGGTATGTACATTTTTCATTCATGTATAGAAAGGCTACTATGGATGTTGGTTGATAGTTAAAGTCTTTAATATAAAGTTATTTGAATGCACAAACATACCAGATAAAATTGCATTACAAAAAATGGCCCACAATTTGCATGATGCATGCATGGTTTGATGCTTTTGAAGGTTTAAAATATTTAAGTTCATGAATATGTAGCAATGAAAGTAAATTTGCGTTTAGTTGGTACATTTTCCATGATCATTTTTATACCGTTAGTAGATGATTCTTAGGTTTTGTTTAAAGTTGTTTTGTGAATTTATTTAAAATGAATATAATAAAATTGAAAATTACAAAACATGGTACATTTTGCATTTGAATGAATCTTATAATTTGGTGTAGATGTCTAAAACAACCATAAATTAAAATTTCATTATAAAATATGGTATGTAAATTTTGCATTCATGTGTAGAAAGGATACTATGGATTTCGGTTGATAGTTAACTTTTAATATAAAGTTGTTTGAATGCACAAACATACTAGATAAAATAGCATTATAAAACATGGCCAACAATTTGCATGATGCATGCATGGTTTGATGCTTTTAAAGGTTTTACATATTTAGGTTCATGAATATGTAGCAATGAAAGTAAATTTGGATTTAGTTGGTACATTTTGAATTCAAACATTCTTATAATATTAGTAGGTGATTCTTAGGTTTTGTTTAAAGTTGTTTTGTCAAGTTATTTAAAATGAATCTATTAAATTGAAAATTACAAAACATGGCACATTTTGTATTTTAATGAATCTTTTAATTTAGTGTAGATGTCTAAAACAACCATAACTTAAAAAATTGCATTATAAAATATGGTATGAACATTTTGCATTCATGTATAGAAAGGCTACTATGGGTGTCGGCTGATAGTTAACTTTTAATATAAATTTGTTTGAATACACAAACATATTAGATAAAATTATATTATAAAACATGGCCCACAATTTGCATGATGTGCATGCATGGCTTGATGCTTTTAAAGGTTTTACATATTTAAATTCATGAAAATGTAGAAATGAAAGTAAATTTTCATTTAGTTGGTACATTTTTCATTCAATCATTCTTATAATTTTAGTAGGTGATTCTTAGGTTTTGTTTAAAGTTGTTTTGTCAAGTTCTTTAAAATGAATCTATAAAAATTCCAAATTAAAAAACATGGTACATTTTGTATTTGGATGAATCTTTTAATTCGGTGTAGATGTCTAAAACAATCATAAATTAAAATTGCATTATAAAATATGGTATGTAAATTTTGCATTAATGTATAGAAAGGCTACTATGGATGTCAGTTTATAGTTAAATTTTAATATAAAGTTGTTTGAATGAACAAACATACTAGATAAAATTGGATTATAAAACATGGCCCACAATTTGCATGATGCATGCATGGTTTGATGCTTTAAAGTTTTTACATATTTAAGTTCATGAATATGTACTTCGAAAGTAAATTTTCATTTAGTTGGTACATTTTGCATTCAATTATTCCTATAATGTTAATAGGTGATTCTTAGGTTTTGTTTAAAGTTGTTTTGTCAATTTATTTAAAATGAATCTAGTAAAATTGAAAATTACAAAACATGGTACATTTTGCATTTAAATGAATCTTAGAATTTGTTGTAGATGTCTAAAACAATCACCACTTTAAATTGCATTATAAAATATGGTATGTACATTAAATTTCATTAATGTGTAGAAAGTCTAATACATTTTGCATTCATGTATGAAATCGTTTAAGACCAGAGAATGCATACATATAAATTACTTGTTGTGCATGAAAACATAATATCAGTAGCATCAAATCCTTAAAACACCTACATAACAAGAAATATACATATAAATTTGAAACTCAATATAAGACCCAATTAGTATCTCTTTCACATCATCATATTCTTAAGAATGTACAACTTAAGAGTGCCCAAAAAGAAAGGATAATAATGTAATTGAACTCTAAGTTCTCAAAGATGAATCCAAGGAGAAGAAATTGTTGGGAAGTTCAATTAAAAAAATTCTAAACTTCTATCAACTTTATGTGCACTGCACACACCAAATGATTATATTGACAACTTATGACATCGGGTTGATAGCCTTGAAAGTAAACATTACTCTCAGTTTGATGAGTTTCTTGGGAAAAATAACCTTTCAATATAATAGATCCTCTTTCATATATAAAACCATTATCATCATAGTCTTACAATAACTCCATCTTTTTTTTAGTGCACCGCATCAAATAATTCTTGACATTTTCTATGTCATTAATGGTTGCAATTACAACAAAAATGTCTCTTGCAAAATAAACAAGTGTAAATTCATATCATAATTAGCATGAAATTAAATTTATCAACATGGACTTGATTTTATTATCTATTTATAGATCTCTATATTTTAACTATTATCTAGATACTTATACCCAATGATTTTAAAAACATAAAACATATATATCCTTTGAAAGCAATTGAAATGTTACCTTCTCTAACAAGATCAGAAACTCGATCACCTTGAGATGATATTATAGTCTCCTATGATTCCATCTCTTCGAAGCATGCAACTGACATTTTCCCATTTGTATTTAGTTATGCATGTTTCCAAGTTTTACATACATAATGTTTTCACAAACATCTTTGAATTGTGTGTCCTCTATGCAAACAGGACAAAAATAAGAATATTTTCTTTTATCAAATGCAAACACATTTCAGTAATCCTTTGTTTTGATTTAATGCAATTTTCGAATCCCTTTTACTATTTCAACTTCATATGTAATCAATCTATCTACATCTTGGATTCCAATATGCCAAAAAAAACTTACAGTAAATTCAAACAAGAATTTAAATATGTTGTTAAACTAAAATTTATATATCAAAGATAATCGTCGTGATAAAATTCCTTAAACTATATAATTTATAAAGTTTTAAAATTAGAAAATTATTAAAAATTATCATATCTTAAAACTATATACAAGTTAATTTTATATATGTACATACCTCTGTACCTCCCTTAATGGGTTAGTCTCATGGCTTAGTGCAACATCGCACCATTGAAAAACTTGTTCAACTGAGACAAGTTAGTTTGCAGAGTGGTCCATTTGATATCTTCGAAGTGTTGTTTTTATACATGCCCCTGCACCATCATGTTCTCCTTTTCCATGACCAGTCTCAAAGAAATTCCAACAATGTTTAATGTGAGTTTTCTTATAAAAATTACACAACCAAAAGAATGGTCATGAAGATTTGAATTGACCTACACATCCATCTAACCATGTCCAATGTTCATTGAATTTTATTCCACGACCTTGCAATGAGTAATAAATATTACCAAAACAACATTGTACGAAATTTGTATCATGTGTAAGATCATCACTAATATAAAAGTGATATGCTTTAATAACATGTCGACTCTCACTGGTATTTTCTATATCATCAACATTTTGTTCGACATGTCTATATAGAATACAGACACGCATAGAGACATGGTGAGAATGATAATATTCACTTTGTATTTCATTTTTTACAACACGTGTAATTATATGCAAAATCATCTATTGACAAAATGGTCCCTCGTGGAAAAATTTCACAGGATTTTTTGAATTGCAGGTCCTGCCATCGAGTTCTATGTGAATGTTTGGTGTACTTCTAAATTTCTGTCTCAAATTTCTGTTGGCAATAACACTGAGAGGGGGGTGAATCAGTATTTACAGTTCAATAATATTTCATTTCCCAAACATATTTATATATGCTACTTCAGTGAAGTGAACTTGTGTGTACACGCTACTGTGATTAGAGAAACCAGTGTATATCCAGAGAACTTAGGATTTAGTCAATTTATCATGTGTAGATCTTTAGTCAGTGCATCAATAACTTATTATACAATAACTATGTGCATTAAAGACATAATAAACCATGACACATAAGCAAGACACATGAACACCAATATTTAAGGTGGAAACATAATGTGGGAGAAAAGCCACCTGTTATTGTCGTCTATGTCTTCTTTTAATCTATATAAATTTTGTTTACAATATTCTATTAGAGCAGACTCATACCAATACGTAGGCACCCACCCACAAATGGCTACAACCTTCTCTCGTTTTCCAGCTTCTACTGGAAGGGAGCTACAACCCCCTAGCTCTTGCACTAGCCGATGTGTTTACTAGTACGTAGGTGTTGAACTACATAAGGCTACGACCTTCTCTCTTCCTCCACAGACCATGTTTCATTAATTTTCAAACTGGATGCTCCTGGTACACAACAATACAAATGAAGGCCTCGTTTCATCAAATTTTCACAGTGGGCCCATCAAAAAATTTGAAACTCAAACTACAACAACCAACAATCAGTTAATTTGAACAATCAAATCACTATCACTAGAACACTATGATGAACCTAGAAACCTGCATCATTATTCAGAACCAACTGCAACCTGAAAAACCATACATTAGAATGCATACACTACTTTACTGAACCCAACCTATGTGTATACACTACTTCATTTATCCAAACCTGTGTATACCTTCAAAACTACTGAAACATAAAACTTTTGGAATCAAGTTTGTACTAATTAGCAAATACTGAACATCTACTATCAATATATAGAGCTCTAAACAGGCAATAGCAGAGATTTCCCTTCTGTTAGGTCCCTATAATACTAGTGATGCCCCCATTAAAATTGTAGTTGTATGCCTTATTAATATTGTTGTGCCCCTATTGTCCCCATATTGTTATTACTGTGCCCAATAGAATCCCTCTATTGTTATTTTTGTGCCTTTACAATATTCTTGTTAGGTCAACTTGGTTATATTGTGACCCCTTAGACTCCTATATATAGAAAGGAGGTTTTGTCATTTGAATCATCCAAGAATTGTTCATCTATGTAATGTAAAGGAGGTTGCCCCTTCGAAGAGGCTAAATTCTAAGGCGTTGATCTATCTTTTCTATCTTTTCGTGAGCCAGTTTCATAACATTTGGTATCAGAGCTTTGGATTCTAGGGTTTCGCTGCTCCAAATAGGTTATCGTGGCATTTTCACTATAACTTTTTTTCTGCATTGTTTCAGAAGCAAAAAAAAAACCCATTTGAGATGAAATTGCACTAAACCTCGGGTCCAAATTTGAGAGCTTTTCGCGCTATATTTGCAGAGATATGATCTAAAAAAGTTGGTCTTTTTGTCGACTCTTGAATTATATTCCAAACAGGTGACCTAGGGAAAATCGTGATAAATTTCTCTCTGAGCATCGGATTGAAATTTTGTAAGAAGTTACAGATGTATATAACTTTTCAGAGCCATAGGTCGAAGCAGTGACACGTGGAACTTCATACAAGTTCGCTCTTCTGGAAAGGTCTATAATCAGGCCATGTTGGGAGATTGTGCATAACTCTTCCTTGGAGAATCCAATTTGGATCATATTGGTGGCATTGGAAAGAGGACACAAAGGGCTACTACAATTCAAAATTTCAGAACTGGATGACTTGAAATTAAAGAGATACATCATCAATATCAAGCTCCTACAAAGTGAAAAAGGGTGTGTAGTTTTTCTAAATTTTTGCATGATCTTGGTTTGAAAAATTAGTTTGAAGGAATTCAAAGGGCATAGTAAAGCATTATTATCGGTAATTGATGCCCCGAGGAAAGAAAATTCAAACACCTATTAAGCAACCTAAAAGCTCTAGCATGACTCATGAAGAAGAGGAAGAAATGCAACATGATATATCAAAATTACGAGACCAAGTGCAACAAGTGTCACTTGCACAAAAAGTAACAGAATCTAAGATGGATGGTTTAAAGAAAGATGTAGAAGCTAAGATGGATGGTTTAAAGAAAGGTGTAGAAGCTAAGATGGATTGTTTAAATAAAGGCTTAGCAGCTAAAATGGATGGCATGGATGATAAGATGGAAGAATTGAAGATAAATTTGAATTAGTTGATACAAGAAATGGTCACTAATGGTGAAAGGGTAGTAAAGGAAACTCATGATGAGAACAAAATAAATGTTAAACATAATTCCATAGAATCTAATGTTGGATTGAAGACCCACCATATTCCAAAAATTGATATGAGGAAATTTGATGGCAAGGATCCTACAACATGGATATTGTAAATGGAGCAACTTTTCGATCTCAATAATGTGCAAAACACACAAAAGGTATGTATTGCAACTTTATATTTGGAACCAAATCAGTTTGTATGGTATCAATGGCTTTGTTCTCGTAAACAAATTATCACTTGGGCAATTTTTATGGAAGAATTCACAGCACATTATGAGGATACAAAAAGCAACACTTTTTTTAGCCAATTGATAAGTCTCAAACAAAAGGGTTCAATAATGGAGCACATTGAGGAGTTCCAAAAATTGAACATAAGGGTAAATTTTTTTCCAGAGGAGCATAGGATTGATGTGTTTATAGGGACTTTAAAGGATAATATCCATAATATCCAACATGATGTTCACCTTTGGGACCTGATTCATTAGAGAAGACATTCAGGTTAGCAAGAAAAATGGAAAGCAAAATTATGGCAACCAAGAAGCATACCACTCACAACTATAAAGATGGAAGTGTTGTCCCTAGTCTTCCGCAACCTATAAGGTTGAAACCACAACAATTGGAAGAAAAAAGAGCAAAAGGGCTTTGTTACAGTTGTGATAGTAAATACACTAAAGGTCATAATTGTGCTGAGAAGAAATTAATCTACATAGATTGTGAAGAGGAAGAAGAAAAGGAGCAAGAAAAGTCAAAAGAAGAGGATATACTCCAGGAACAAAGCCTAGATGAAGAAAAAATGAATC
>APFE030691729.1:26449-38624 GCA_000404065.3 Pinus taeda | reverse complement strand
GAAGTATTCCTGAGAAACCATTTCACTTGCACATCTTGGCCCTTTGACCTTCTCTCCTATATATTTTTTCCGCTATCTCAATACCATCAGACAGAAACCACACTTATGACATGTGGTATTCTTCAACGAGATCAAATATTCATTACACTGCTGAATAGTGTGGGCTAATACCATGGTATTGACCCATGGTATTCTTTACTCTTGAATTTCTTTGATTTTCCAACCTATACGTGCTTTTGTTCTTGTGAAAGTGTGTGTACGTATATGCCCCTTTTGTTCTGTGAACCTGTGTGTATATGATCCTTTGACAAAGTGAACCTACATATACATATTAAACATCTTTACACCATCCTTTTCCTTCAACTTCTTCATTCTGATTAGTGAACCTTCATTCCATCTTCATGTTCTTTTGTACCAATGTCCTATTACCTCTAAAATGATCTGTTACATTGTGAGTTGTCTTTTATCAAAACTGAACTGACCTGTGAGTGATTTTCCATAGAGGACAACACTTGTATCATAATGCTAACAATCTCCCCCTTTGGAATCTATGGAAACCATGTTGGTGTTGATTACTACAAGCTATAGAAACTATTAAAGATAACAAGCAACACAAAAATACTCTCCCCCTTTGACATCAAGGGCAAAGGGCGGACCAAGATACTCTCCTCCTTTGATATACATTATGCTATCCATGCTTCCCCTGAGTACATGCAAAGTCTGCAGAGATATGTTTCAAAAGAATAACATGAATCTATAACTCAACTAAGTGAGTATGATCTCCCTAAGACCAAAGATTCATACACACAGAAATCACCCAACCAAGTGGGGATACATCAAATTTAACTCATCCAACCAACCAAGTGGGGATATACCAATATAGGAATTACTACATCATCTTTCCCATAAATAGTGGGGATACAAAATTACATCATATGTCCAATAGGACTCATTCAAAAATAGTTTATGACAGATAGATACATATGACCCCCCTAGATCTTTTACATGACCTATGCATCAATTGATATCGATATTTGAAACTAGAGCTGACATCAGCAACCATAATGCCAACAATGTAGAATGTTTGTGAAGGCTAATGCTCCCCCTGAACCTATACATTGTCAATAAAACATTCATCAAGGCATCTTCATTGGTCAAATTAAAAACAATGAACAAAGCATATCGTCAGACTGTAATCATCAATATCAAACTGAACACCCATATCAGATTCTGGCCCACTGTTTTTTTATCAGAAAAACATATACACTTCTACAATAACAGAAACTCATGTATATACGTGATTATCCTTCATGAAACCCACGTTATGAACCTTCCTCTAAAAAAATGGATTTAACGATAAGATGATGCAACAAATACTCCTATCTTTTGTCTGAGATATTCAAATGTATCTCTGGGAAGCGGTTTGGTGAATATATCAACAACCTGTTCTTTGGAGGGAACATACTCCAATTTAACCTTTTATTCAAGCACTTGTTCTCGTAGAAAATGGTACTTAATGGGTATGTGCTTTGTCTTGGAGTGCATGATAGGATTTTTTGAAATCCTGATGGCGCTTGTACTATCACATATAATGGAGATGGGTGAAGTACATGTGATTTGAATGTCTTGAAATTTTTGCATCATCTAAAGTAGTTATTTGCAGCAAGATGCAACAACCACATATTTTGCTTCAGTTGTAGATAAGGCAATCGATCTTTGTTTCTTGCTAAACCAAGACACTAACCATGAACCCATATAGAATGCACCTCCAATAGTGCTCTTTCGATCATCAACATTTCCTGCCCAATCTCCATCTGTATATGCATGAAGAGTAAGATATGTATCTTTAGGATACCATAGACCAAAGTCTTGAGTTCCATGAAGATATTTGAATAATCTTTTTACTTCCTGAAGATGTGATTCCTTTGTATTTTCTTGGAACCTTCCAACTATTCCTACTACATGCATGATATCAAGTTTGGTACCTGTTAGATAAAGTAGACTTCCAATCATAGATCTGTAAGTTGGTTGGTTTACTGCTGGTGATTCATTGTTATAACTAAGACTAAATCCTATTACCATTGGAGTACATACTGGTTTAGAATCTTCTATTGCGTACTTCTTCAATATCTATTTGAGATATTTGGTTTGTGAAAGAAAATACCATCTTTTGTTTGTTGTACTTGTAGACCAAGAAAATAAGTAAGTTCACCAAGTAAGGACATTTCAAATTCTTGCTGCATAACTGAAGCAAAGTTCTGACTCATAGATTCTTCATTGCTACCAAAGATGATATCATCAACATAAACAACAATAATTAGTAATTTATCATTTTCAATCTTTGTATATAAGTTGTTTTCTGCAAAAACTTTAATGAAACCTTGTTGTTGTAGATATTTTCCAAGGCCATAATACCAAGCCCATGGAGCCTATTTCAGACCATAAAGAGCCTTTTTGAGCTTGCATACAAGTTTTGCATCATTTCCTAAAATGAATCCTTATGGTTTCTCAATATAAATGTCTTCTTCTAAATCTCCATTAAGAAAAGACGATTTTACATCCATTTGATATACTTTGAATTTTTGAAAACTAGAAAGAGCAAGAAACATTCTTATGGATTCAAGTTCGGCAACAGGTGAAAATTTTTATTCAGAATCTATACCTTCTTGTTGAGCATACCCTTTTCAAACAAGTCTTGCCTTGTTTTTAATAACCTATCCATTTTCATTCAAATTATTCTTAAATATGCACTTTGTTCCTATAACATTTTTATCATGAGGTCTTGGAACTAATTCCCAAGTATCATTCTTTTCAATTTGGTCAAGTTCTTCATCTATGGCCTTAACCCAACATTCATCTTTTCTATCTTGATTTACATTATGTGGTTCTATGGAGGATAGTAATGCAAGATAACTTGAGGTCTCTGTAAGAGTTATTCTTGTCCGTACTCCAAACCCTTTTTCTCCTAGAATTTGAGATTCTGGATGATTCTTTTGAACATAATTGGATGGAGTTTTTCCTCTGTTTTTTGTATCTTATTCTGGTGCTTCATTGGTTTCTTCCTCTATATCATTTTGATTTGATACGGTAAAGCATTCACTGTCTTCCTCATTTTCATAATCCTCTATTGATTTCATGTTTTTCGGATTTCTATATGCTTCATCAATTACAACATCAATGCATTCAAAAATTTTCTGAAGTCTTTTATTATAACATTTGTATCCTTTACTTCTAGATGAATAACCAAGAATAATTCCTTCGTCTGCTTTGCGTTCAAACTTACCAAGTTTTTCATCAGTTCTTTTGATGAAACATTTTCTTCCAAAAACTATAAAGTGTTTTACAATAGGAGGCTTACCATACTAAAGTTCATATGGAGTTTGATCACTATTTACTCGAACATTCGCTTTGCTAAGAATAGTCACAGCGGAAAATGCAGCTTCACCCCATAAGGTTGTAAGAGTTCTAGATTCATCAAGCATAGCTCAAGCCATTTGTTGAATTGCTCTATTCATTCTCTCCACTCCCCCATTTTGTTGAGGAGTTCTAGAGACTGGGAATTGCCTTTTTATTCCATGTTGTTCACAAAAATCAAAGAATTCATCTGATATGAGTTATCCCCCTCGATCAGATTTGAGACATTTGATTTTTCGATCTAATTCATTTTCAACTAAAGCTTTGAAGGCTTTAAAATTTTCAAATGCTTCATCTTTATGCTTTAGTAGACCTATCCAACACATTCTAGAAAAATCATCAATGAATAAAATAAAGTATTCTTCTCCACGAGGTGGCTTTTTCCTTGTTGGTCCACATAAATCAGTATGGATAGGTTCAAGAGGCCTACTTGTTAGAAAATTATATATTATAGAGCAATTGAACACATAAAATAATGTAGAAATATAAACACAGAAAACGCATAAAATAAGAGAGACACAGATATACGTGGTTCACCCAGTTTGAGCTACATCCATGGAGAAACAGCCAATCCTTCTTTTTATATTATCCAGCAAACTGAAGAGATACAACCTACAACAGATCCGCTGTAATTCCCTCTTCACTCTCAATCTCCTCTCTCTTCCTCACTCAGAATACATATATCCTAGACGCAATACAATTCCCTCATATATAGTGAGGGGTTTCCTTCTAGGGCAAAAAACCCTAAATTAAACATAATGTCTACCGTCAAATCTCTCCCTAATGAACGACCCAGATTGACTACAAAATTACAACATTTTACAAGGAAAATTTACGTCTATTCTTAGCTTACAAAGCAATGGAACACATAAAATATTGCAGAAATATAAACACAGAGAACGCATAAAAAAAGAGAGACACAGATATACATGGTTCACCTAGTTTGGGCTATGTCCACGGAGAAATAGCTAGTCCTTCTTTTTATATTGTCCATCAAACTTAAGAGATACAATCTACAACAGATCTGATGTAATTCCCTGTTCGCTCTCAATCTCCTCTCTCTTCCTCACTCAGAATACAAATATCCTAGATGTAATACAATTCCCTCATATATAGTGAGGGGTTGCCTTCTAGGGCAAAAAACCCTAAATTAAACATAACTTCAACCGTCAGATCTCTGCCTAATTAATGACCCAGATTGACTACAAAATTACAACATTTTACATCTATTCTTAGCAGCCACTCCCCCAGACCCCCTTGCAATGAATATTTTATGGGCGGCATTACGAACTGGGGTCCAATGCAGTGATACCTTTGAATACAGAAGCTAATCATGCTCCACACCCAACATTACTTGCTGATCCTTCTTTTTCAATGAAATGAACTTTGCTTTGCTCACCAACTTGAGATGGTTTGCATATGGTATTTTATGGAATGCTGATATTTGCAAGACCATGAACCACCTTGTGCCTGCATGCTTTTCTTATTTGAGAAAATCTTAGATGCACCAATCCTTTGTGTCATAACCAATTCTAATATATTTTTCTTAGATAGAATTGTTATTGTCCTCCTTTGAGTATGTATAAATTGTTTGGATTTCTTGTACCTTTGATTATGGTCTTTCCTATATCAAGCTTACGAACCACACATCCATTTGATTGAAACACAACTTCATTTTCTTGATCACACATTTGACTGACACTTAACAAGTTATGCTTTAAACCATCTACATACATGAATTTCCAACTTTAACCTTTTCTTTCAAGAAAACATAACCTTTACCTTTAAAAACAACTGGTGTGTCATTTCCAAATGAGACATTCTTTTCCTTTTCTAAAGAATTATATGAATGTAGTTTCTCTTTATCGCCTGTCATGTGTTTGGAGCATCCATTGTTGATGTACCATTGATTCTCTTATCCTTCTGCATACAAAGCTATGCCACATTTTTTTTTATTGAGATTCCTTCTTTCTTCATATCTTGGAATTTGATGATGTTTTCTCATTTTGAAGTGTTGGCCGAAATTTGCTCCTGCATTCAGATTCTTCATGAACAAAGTTCTTACAAAACGAACATTCTATTTCATCCTCAAGAGGAGAAAAGTTATTATAGGAACTTTTCTTGATTCTTGTTGCACTCCTTTTATTTCGTGCTTCTCTAGTCATGATGGTTTTGTAAGCAACACATTGAGTAGCCTTATGTGCAAAGTTATGGCATGAAAAACATTGTCCATTAAATAATTTTCTATGATCATAGAATATTTTGGCATTGTTTACCAATTGGTTGATGCTTCTATTGATGTTCATCCTTGGAGTAAATTGAGCATGACCTGATGAGTACTTTTAGGCTTTTACTAACAATTGAGATACTATTTAGTGGTCTTTGTTGCATCAAGTTAGCTTCTGGTGGAGGCTGGCGGCTTTTGAGATTGGGATGATTCTTCAGTATATCCAAGACCTGTCCTTATAAGAGGAGAACACTAAACTTTGATTATTTCATTTAAAGTTTCTGATCCTTTAGAAAATCTAATATTAAGATATTTTATCTTCTCAAGTTCTTTTCTTAGAACCACAACTTCACATTCTAGTTTTTCATTGTGTTTTTCTCTTTCAATGAGTTGATGTGTCAACGTATCTATGATCATATTATTTTCTTCTAAACAGATTTTGAGTTTTGTGATTTCTTCAAGAAATTCTTCCTCTTCTAAGGCATCCAGAAAATCATTATTGTCATAAGCCATGAGTAGTTTATAATCTTTTTCAGTTTCATCTTCATCACTATTAGATAAACTATCACTATCTTCATGAGTATAGTAACTCCTTTTGTTAACAGCCTGTTTTCTTTTGCCTTTTGCATCTTCCTTTCCCTTTTCATATTTATCTTTACGAGGACATTTGGCTGCATAATGGTTGACTCTACCATAAGAAAAACATTTAAATGGTAGCTTACCTCTGAATCTTCCGGAACCCCGTTGAAGCTTCTTGACAAAATTTACCTCATCTTCTTCTTCTGAAATGTATCCTGGTTCATTGTGCTCTTCATTTCTTTTCCCTTTGCTAAAGCTTTAAAAGCATTTTCTCTCATATTTGATGGACCTCCTTTCCTCATTTCAAAGGTAGTTATAATACTATCGAGTTGAACCATAGTAATAGTTTGAAGATCCTATTTTTCTTCCATGGAAAATACTTTTGACTCAAATATAGAAGGCAAATATCTCAAAATTTTCTCTACTAAAGTAGCTTCCTTTATCTCTTCACCCAGACTCTTCATACAATTAACAATCTCATCTACACGTAAAAAATAACTAGCAATACTCTCATCACTATTCGTCTTAAGAGTTTCATACTGAATTCTGAGAGTTTGAAGCTTAGCATGTTTTACTTGGGAGTCTCCTTCGTAGCTTAGAATGATTTTATCTAATATCTCTTTGGCTATCTTGAGCTGCATGACATTGATAAATTCTGATTCTGATAGAATTACCAATAAGGTGTTGACTACTTTGGCATTGGTTTTGTATAACTTCTTACCCGCTGAATCTGTAGGTATTGCTACTAGAAATTGATATCCCCCTTCCACAATTTCCCAAACATCGTCTCCAAGCAATTGAAGATAGGATCTAGTTCTTATTTTCCAATATACCAAGTTAATCCCATTGAAGATTGGTGGTCTGGTATGTCACATGCCTTCATGATTTTTCGTCTTGAAAGATCTTCCTTCAAGCGATCAAGCTTCTTCTGAAGAACCTGCTTTGATACCAATTTTTGGAAATAATACTAAGAGGGGGGAGTGAATCAATATTTACTGCTCAATAATAATTCATTTCCAAAACAGATTTATATACGCTACTTCAGTGAAGTGAACTTGTGTGTACAAACTATTGTGATTAGAGAAACTAGTGTATATCCAGAGAACTTAGGATTCAGTCAATTTATCATGTGTAGATCTTTAGTCAGTGCATTAGTAACTTATTATACAATAACTATGTGCAGTAAAGACATAATAAACCATCACACATACGAAACACACATGAACACCAAGATTTAAGGTGGAAACCCAATGTGGGAGAAAAACCACCTGATGTTGTTGTCTCTATCTTCTTTTAATATAAATAAATTTTGTTTACAATCTTGTACTGGTGCAGAACCATACCAGTACACAAGCACCCACTTGCAGAAGGCTACAACCTTCTCTTGTTTTCCAGCTTCTACTAGAAGGGAGCTACAACCTCCTAGCTCTTGCACTAGCCGATGAGTTTACTAGTATGTAGGCACCGAACTACATAAGGCTACGACCTTCTCTCTTCCTCCAAGGACCACGTTTCATCAATTTTCAGACTTGATGCTCCTGGTACACAACAATACAAATGAAGGCCTCGTTTCATCAAATTTTCACGCTGGACCCATCAGAAACTTTGAACCTCAAACCGCATCAACCAACAATTAGTTAATTTGAACAATCAAATCACTGTCACCAGAAAAATGTGATGAACCAAGAAACTTGCATCGTTATTCAGAATCAACTGTAACCTCAAAAATCATACATTAGAATGCTACACACTACTTTAATCAACCCAACCTGCATGTATACGCTACTTTGTTTATCCAAACCTGCGTATACCTTGAAAACTACTGAAACATAACACTTTCTGAATCAAATTTGTACCAACCAGCAATATATGGAACATCTACTGTCAATTGACAGAGCTCTAGATAGGCAGTAGTAAATATAACCCTTCTCACTTAAATAATCAATCAATCAGACACCAAAATCCTTATGCATTAAGATTTAAATTAAGATTTAAGAAGACTTCATTGACAGACAATAGTAAAACAACAGAACTGATCAGATAGATTAGTAATGTCTGAAGAATAGGATTTTCTTTTGTATATGCTACTTGGAAGAGTCGAACCTGCGTGTATACACACCTTTATCGAGGCAAACTAGCATATAGATATGCAAATATGAACTCATAACTTTGTTGCTATTCCAGACTTCAAACATACCCAAATCATGACATTTAAAGAATAAAATAGGTGTACACAATCAGATCTATCCCAACCAAAATCACATCATTCAATGATACGTCATTTTAGGTTACAATATCCTAATCCAACATTGAATACAAAGTGCACAAATTATTTTAGATCATATCAAAAACATAGCCATTGGAACATAAAATATACTTTAGATAGAAGTATTCTTGAGAATCCATTTCACTTGCACATCTTGGCCCTTTGATCTTCTCCTCCTTATATAGTTTTTGGCCTATCTCAATACCTCGGACCAAAACCACACTTATGACATGTGGTATTCTTTAACGAGATCAAATAGTCGTTACTCTGCTCAATATTGTGGGCTAATACCATGGTATTGACCCCTGGTATTCTTTACTCTTGAATTTCCTTGATTTTCCAACCTATACGTGCTTTTCTTCTTGTGAAAGTGCGTGTAGATGTATACACCCCTTTTTTTATGTGAACCTGCGTGTATATGCTCCTTTGACAAAGTGGAGCTGTATATATCTATATATATATATATATATATATATATATTATATATATATATATTATATAATATATATATAATATATATATTATATATATATATATATATATAATTAAACAACTTTACACACCATCCTTTTCCTTCAACTTCTTCATTCTGATTAGTTGAACTTAGTTCCATCTTCGTGTTCTTCTGTACCAATTTTCTATTACCTCTGAAATGATCTGTTACACTATGAGTTTCCTTTTATCAAAACTGAATTGATCTGTGAGTGAGTTTCCATCAAGGACAACACTTGTATCACAATGCTAACAATATCCCCCTTTGGACTCGATGGAAACCATGGTTGTGTTAATTACTGCAAGTTGTAGAAACTGTTAAAGATAACAAGCAACACCAAAATACTCTTCCCCTTTGACATCAAGGGCAAAGGGCAAACCAAGATACTCTCTCCCTTTGATATACATTATGCTTTCCATGCTCCCCCTGAGTACATGCAATGTCTGCAGAGATATGTTTCAAAAGAATAACATGAATCTATAACTCAACTAAGTGAGTATGACCTCCATAAGACCAAAGACTCATATATACATCAATCTCCCAACCAAGTGGGGATACATCAAATTTAACTCATCCACCCAACCAAGTGGGGATATACCAATATAGTAATTATTACTTCATCCTTCCCATGCATAGTGGGGATAAAAAATTGCATCATATGCCCAATAGGACTCATTCAAAAATAGACTATGACAGATAGAGACATATGACCCCCTAGATATTTTACATGACCTATGCATCAATTGATATGAATATCTGAAACCAGAGCTGAAATCAGCAACCATAATGCCAACAATGCAGAATGTTTGTGAAGGCTAATGCTCCCCCTGAACCTGTACATTGTCAATAAAACATTCATCAAGGCATCTTCGTCAGTCAGATAAAAAACAATGAACAAAGCATATCATCAGACTATAATCATCAATATCAGACAGAGCACTCATATCATATTCTGGCCCACTATTTTTCTATCAGAAAAACATATACACTTCTGCAGCCACAGAAGCTTGGGTATATACATGATTATCCTTTATGAAACCTATGTATATGAACCTTCCTCTGAAAAAATGGATTTAACAACATGATGATGCAACAACCACTCTCATCATTTTTTTGAGATATTCAAACATTTCTCTGGGAAGCGGTTTGGTGAATATATAAACAACCTGTTCTTTGGAGGGAACATACTCCAATTTAACCTTTTGTTCAAGCACTTGTTCTCGTAGAAAATGGTACTTAATGGGTATGTTCTTTGTCATGGAGTGCATGCCAAGATTTTTCAAAATATTGCAGGCACTTGTATTATCACATATAATGGAGATGGGTGGACTACATGTGAACTGAATGTCTTGCAATTTTTGCATCATCAAAAGTAGTTGTCTACAGCAAGATGCAACATCCACATATTTTGCTTCAGTTGTTGATAAGGCAAATGAAATTTGTTTCTTGTTGAACCAAGACACTAACTGTAAACCCATATAGAATGCACCTCCAATAGTGCTCTTTCAATCATCAACATTTCCTGCCCAATCTGCATCTATATATGCATGAATAATAAGATCTGTATCTTTAGGATACCATAGACAAAAGTTTTGAGTTCCTTGGAGATATTTGAATATTCTTTTTACTATCTGAAGATGTGATTCTTTTGGATTTGCTTGGAACCTTCCAACTATTCCTACTACATGCATGATATCAGGTCTGGTACATGTTAGATAAAGTAGACTTCCAATCATAGATCTATAAGTTGGTTGGTTTATTGATGGTGATTCATTATTAGAACTAAGACTAAATCTTGTTACCATTGTAGTACATATTGGTTTAGAATCTTCCATTCCGTACTTCTTCAAGATCTGTTTGAGATGTTTCTCGGTCTTCAAGTCTTGCAATCCAAGGAAGGTATTTTCCTCTCCCAATCTAAGTATGCCTGTGATCTTCTACGCTTTTTTCACATGGAAGATTGTAAGCCAGCTCCTTCTCCCTTTCAGTCTGGAGTCAAACTTTCAGTCACTTGTACTTCTCCTGAAGTTGATGCTACCTTATACCGTCAACTTGTAGGAAAACTCTTGTATTTAACACATACTCGTCCTGACCTTTCCTTTGCTGTTGGCCTTGTTGCTCGTTTTTTGCAAAACCCCCGTGAAAGTCATTGGAAAGCAGCTAAAAGAATACTTCGTTATGTTCGAGGTACAGTACAGTTTGGGATTCATTACAGTGCCAAAGCAGCTCATCTATTAGTTGGTTTCACTGTTCTGATTGGGCTGGTGACCCTGATGATCGGTAGTCTACTGCCGGTTATGTCTTCACTCTTGGTTCAGGACCTATTACATGGGCTTGTAAGAAACAGGCTGCCATTTCTCTTTCGTCAGCAGAAGCAGAGTATCGTGGTGTCGTGGAAGCTGGTAAGGAAGCCTTGTGGCTTCGTCAGATCCTATCAGAATTTGGCTTTGAGCAGCAGCATCCGACTACACTTTGGTGTGATAATCAAAGTGCCATTCAGCTTTGCAAAGATCCAGTTCAGCATCAGCGCAGCAAACACATTGAACAACACATGCACTTCATCAGAAAGCTCATTCATGACCATGTTCTTGAAGTGCAATATTGTTCAACAGATGATCAAGTTGCAGACATCTTTACAAAGGCTCTCACAGAGGCGAAGTTTACTAAACTTCGATTTATGGTTGGAGTTCACGAAGTTGTCACTAAGGGGGGATAGGCTCTAGTGCCTCCTTCCTTCTCCTATTGTGTCATATTTGTAAATCCTTCAATCCTATCCCAACTTGTCCTTAAGGGGGGATGTTAGGATATTCCGACACATAGGAATAGTTAAGTTCAACTTGGTCTAGTATAGAGTTAGGTATAGAGTTAGGTAAAGTGTGTTTCTTTACCGTTGTACATTTTGTAACTTACAATCCGACGGTCACGATATGTAGTGATCCGACGGTTCATTCTCTCCTCGGTATTACCGACACTTGATCCGTGGCTTGACACCCGATTGGTCCATGAATTCTATTTAAAGCGCATGGAGGGTCATTTGTAGGTTACCGTGCATGAGAGAAGCTTATGTAAATTTTCATTCTTTATTAATAAATTGCCTGTAGTAGCCACGTTGGCGCAGGCCGTGGACTGTTTCCCTCTCTGAGGGTTTTAACCACGTCAAAATACTGGTGTATTGATCTGTGATCTGTTTGTGAGC
>APFE030691729.1:0-21678 GCA_000404065.3 Pinus taeda | reverse complement strand
GCCAAAATGAACTCTATCCGCCTGTTTCTTTCCCTTGCTGCCTCTTTAAAATGGGAAGTCCATCAGATGGATGTTAAATCTGCCTTCTTGCATGGGGACTTGCATGAAGAAATCTATATGGAACAACCCATTGGCTTCATCCAAACAGACTCCAGCCTTGTATGTCGACTTAAGAAATCTCTTTATGGTCTCAAGCAAGTTCCTCGGGCTTGGTATGCCAAAATGGATAGCTTTCTTTTAGAATCTGGCTTTTCTAGGTGTCATTCTGACAATACTGTCTACACCAAGAAAGTGGGAAACTCTCTTATCATCCTTGTTCTTTATGTTGATGATCTTATTCTTACCGGTAGTGATCCAAACCTTATAAACCATGTGAAGTCCAGCCTTAAAAAGAAATTTGAAATGACAGACTTAGGACACTTACACTATTTTCTCGGTCTTCAAGTCTTGCAATCCAAGGAGGGTATTTCCCTTTCCCAGTCCAAGTATGCTTGTGATATTCTTCGTCATTTTCACATGGAAGATTGTAAGCCAGCTCCTTCTCCCTTTCAGTCTGGAGTCAAACTTTCAGTCTCTTGTACTTCTCCTGAAGTTGATGCTACCTTATACCGTCAACTTGTAGGAAAACTCTTGTATTTAACCCATACTCGTCTGACCTTTCCTTTGCTGTTGGCCTTGTTGCTTGTTTTATGAAAAACCCCCGTGAAAGTCATTGGAAAGCAGCTAAAAGAATACTTCGTTATGTTTGAGGTATAGTCAGTTTGGGATTCATTACAGTGCCAAAGCAGCTCATCTATTAGTTGGTTTCACTGTTCTGATTGGGCTGGTGACCCTGATGATCGGTAGTCTACTGCCGGTTATGTCTTCACTCTTGGTTCAGGACCTATTACATGGGCTTGTAAGAAACAGGCTGCCATTTCTCTTTCGTCAGAAGAAGCAGAGTATCGTGGTGCCGTGGAAGCTAGTAAGAAAGCCTTGTGGCTTCGTCAAATCCTATCAGAATTTGGCTTTGAGCAGCAGCATCCGACTACACTTTGGTGTGATAATCAAAGTGCCATTCAGCTTTGCAAAGATCCAGTTCAGCATCAGCGCAGCGAACACATTGAACTACACATGCACTTCATCAGAAAACTCATTCATGACCATGTTCTTGAAGTGCAATATTGTTCAACAGATGATCAAGTTGCAGACATCTTCACAAAGGCTCTCACAGAGGCGAAGTTGACTAAACTTCGATATATGCTTGGAGTTCACGAAGTTGTCACTAAGGGGGGATAGGCTCTAGTGCCTCCTTCCTTCTCCTATTGTGTCATATTTGTAAATCCTTCAATCCTATCCCAAGTTGTCCTTAAGGGGGGATGTTAGGATATTCCGACACATAGGAATAGTTAAGTTCAACTTGGTCTAGTATAGAGTTAGGTATAGAGTTAGGTAAAGTGTGTTTCTTTACCGTTGTACATTTTGTAACTTACAATCCGACGGTCACGATATGTAGTGATCCGACGGTTCATTTCTCTCCTCGGTATTACCGACACTTGATCCGTGGCTTGACACCCGATTGGTCCATGAATTCTATTTAAAGCGCATGGAGGGTCATTTGTAGGTTAACCGTGCATGAGAGAAGCTTATGTAAATTTTCATTCTTTTATTAATAAATTGCCTGTATTAGCCACGTTGGCGCAGGCCGTGGACTGTTTCCCTCTTTGAGGGTTTTAACCACGTCAAAATACTGGTGTATTGATCTGTGATCTGTTTGTGAGCGGTGTCCTTTTGGTGTTCTGTCTGAGGAACTTACCCTGTAAATTCCTACATGTGAAAGAAAAACACAATCTTTTGTTTGTTGTAAATGTAGACCAAGAAAATAAGTAAGTTCACCAAGGAAATTTCAAATTCTTGCTGCATAACCGAAGCAAAGTTCTGACTCATAGATTCTTCATTTCTACCAAAGATGATATCATCAACATAAACAACAATAATTAGAAGTTTATCATTTTCAATAGTTGTATATAAGTTGTTGTCTGCAGAACCTTTTGTGAAACCTTGTTGTTGTAGATATTTGTTAAGGCAATAATACCAAGCCCTTGGAGCTTGTTTCAGACTAGAAAGAGCCTTTTTTAAATTGCATACAAGTTTTGCATCATTTCCTAGAATGAATCCTTCTGGTCGCTCAATATAAACTTCTTATTCTAAATCTCCATTAAGAAAATATGATTTTACATCCATTTGATATACTTTGAATTTTCGAAAACTAGAAAGAGCAAGAAACATTCTTATGGCTTCAAGTATGGAAAAAGGTGAAAAATTATCTTCAAAATCTATACTTTCTTGTTGAGCATACCCTTTACAAACAATTCTTACCTTGTTTCTAATACCCTCTCCATTTTCATTCAAATTATTCTTAAATATCCACTTTGTTCCTATAATATTTTTATCATGAGGTCTAGGAACTAATTCCCAAGTATCATTCTTTTCAATTTGGTCAAGTTCTTCATATATGGCCTTAACCCAACACTCATCTTTGCTAGCTTCATTTACATTATGTGGTTCTATGGAGGAGAGTAATGCAAGATAACTTGAGGTCTTTGTAAGAGTTATTCTTGTATGTACTCCATATCATTTTTCTCCTAGAGTTTGAGATTTTGGATGATTCTTTTGAACATACTGGATGGAGTTTTTTCCCTATTTGTTGTATCTTGTTCTGGTGCTTCATTAGTTTCTTCCTCTATATCATTTTGATTTGATACAGTAAAGCATTCACCGTCTTCCTCATTGTCAAAATCCTCTATTTATTTCATGTGTTTTGAATTTCTACATGCTTCATCAATTACAACGTCACTACATTAAAAAAATTTCTGAAGTCTTTTATTATAACATTTGTATCCTTTACTTTTTGATGAATAACCAAGAATAATTCCTTCGTCTGCTCTGGGTTCAAACTTACCAAGTTTTTCATCAATTATTTTGATGAAACAGTTGCTTCTAAAAACTCTAAAGTGTTTTAAAGTAGGAGGCTTACCATACTAAAGTTCATATGGAGTTTGATCGTTATTTCCTCGAACATTCGCTTTGTTGAGAATAGTCACGGTGGAAAATGCAGCTTCACCCCATAAGGTTGAAGGAGTTCCAGATTCATCAAGCATAGCTCAAGCAATTTGATGAACTGTTATTTTCATTATTTTTATTCCCCAATTTTGTTGAGTTCTGGCGACTGAGAACTACAATTTTATTCCATGTTTTTCACAAAAATCAAAGAATCCATCTGATATGAATTCTCCCCCTTGATCAGATCTAAGACATTTGATTTTTCGATCTAATTCATTTTCAACTAAAGCTTTGAAGGCTTTAAACTTTTCAAATGCTTCATCTTTATGCTTTAGTAGACCTATCCAACACATTCTAGAAAAATCATCAATGAATAAAATAAAGTATGCTTCTCCACGAGGTGACCTTTTCCTTGTTGGTCCACATAAATCAGTATGGAAGAGTTCAAGAGGCTTACTTGCTGATCCTTCTTTTTCAATGAAATGAACTCTGGTTTTCTTGCTGACTTGACATGATTTGCATATGGTATTTTCTGGAACGCTGATATCTGGAAGATCACGGACTACCTTGAGCCTGCATGCTTTTATTATTTAAGAAAAGCTTAGATGCACCAATCTTCTGTGCCATAACCAATTCTGATCTATTTTACCTAGATAGCATTGTTATTGTCCTCCTTTGAGTATGTATAAATTGTTTGGATTTCTTGTACCTTTTATTACGGTCTTTCCTATATCAAGCTCATGAACCACACATCCATTTGATCGAAACACAACTTCATTTCCTTGATCACACATTTGATTGACACTAAACAAGTTATGCTTTAAACCATCTACATACATGAAATTTCCAGCTTTAACCTTTTCTTTCAAGAAAACAAAACCTTTACCTTTAATGACAGTTGGTGTGTCATTTCTAAATGAGACATTCTTTTCCTTTTCTAAAGAATTATATGAATGAAGATTCTCTTTATCACCTGTCATGTGTTTGGAGCATCCACTGTCGATGTAGCATTGATTCTCTTATCCTTCCGCATATAGAGCTATGCCACATTTTTTTGATTGAGATTCCTTCGTTCTCCATATCTTGGAATTTGATGATGTTTTCTCATTTTGAAGTGTTGGCCAAAATTTTCTCCCGCATTCAGATTCTTCATGATCAAAGTTGTTACAAAACGAACATTCTATTTCATCTTCAAGAGGAGAAAAGTTATTATAGGAACTTTTATTGATTCCTGTTGCACTCCTTTTATTTTGTGCTTCTCTAGTCATGATGGTTTTGTAAGGAATACATTGAGTAGCCTTATGTCCAAAGTTATGGCATGAAAAACATTGTCCATTAAAGAAGTTTTTGCGATCATAGAATCTTTTGGCATTGTTTAATAGTTGGTTGATGCTTCTATTGATGTTCATCCTTGGAGAAAATTGAGCATGGTTTACTTGATGAGTACTTTTAGGCTTTTATTGATGATTGACATACTCTTCGTTGGTCTTTGTTGCATCAAGATAGCTTCTGGTGGAGATTGGTGACTTTTGAGATTAGGATGATTCTTCATTATATCCAAGACCTATCCTTATAAGAGGAGAACTCTGCACTTTGGTGATTTCATTTAAAGTTTCTAATCCTTTAGCAAATCTAATATTAAGATATTTTATCTTCTCAAGTTCTTTTCTTAGACCCACAACTTCAAATTCTAGTTTTTCATTATGCTTTTCTCTTTCAATGAGTTGATGTGCCAACGTATCTATGATAATATTATTTTCTTCTAAACAGATTTTGAGTTTTGTGATTTCTTAAAAATAGTACTCCTCTTCTAAGGTATCCAAAAAATCATCATTGTCATAAGCCATGAGTAGTTTATAATCTTGTTCAATTTCATATTCATCACTATTAGATAAACCATCACTATCTTCATGAGCATATGAAATGTATCCTAGTTCATTGTGTTCTTAATTTTCTTTTCCCTTTGCTAAAGCTTTAAAAGCGGCTTCTCTCATATTTGATGGACCTCCTTTCCTCATTTCAAAGGTAGTTAGAATTCTATGGAGTTCAACAATAGTAATAGTTTGAAGATCCTTTTTTTCTTCTATGGCAGATACTTTTGACTCAAATTTAGAAGACAAATATCTCAAAATATTCTCTACTAAAGTAGCTTCCTTTATCTCTTCACCCAGATTATTCATACAATTAACAAACTCATATACACATAAAAAATAACTAACAATACTCTCATCACTATTCATCTAAAGAGTTTCATACTGAATTCTGAGAGTTTGAAGCTTAGCACGTTTTACTTGGGAGTCTCCTTCGTAGCTCTGAATGATTTTTTCCGATATCTCTTTGGCTATCTTGAGCTGCATGACATTGACAAATTTTGATTCTGACAGACTTCCCATTAAGGTATTGACTGCTTTGGCATTGGTTTTGTATAGCTTCTTACCCGCTGAATTTGTAGGTATTGCTGCTAGAAATTGATACCCTCCTTCCACAATTTCCCAAACATCATCTCCAAGCAATTGAAGATAGGCTCCGGTTCTTATTTTCCAATATACCAAGTTAATCCCATTGAATATTCGTGGTTTGATAGATCTCATGTCTTCATGATTGTTCATCTTGAAAGATCTTCCTTCAAGCGATCAAGCTTCTTTTGAAGGACCTACTCTGATACCAATTTTTGGAAATAATACTAAGAGGGGAGGGGGGGGGAGGGGTGAATCAATATTTATAGTTCAATAATATTTCATTTCCCAAACATATTTATATATGCTACTTTAGTGAAGTGAACTTGTGTGACACGCTACTGTGATTAGAGAAACTAGTGTATATCTAGAGAACTTAGGATTTAGTCAATATATCATGTGTAGATCTTTATTCACTACATCAGAAACTTATTATACAATAATTATGTGTATTAAGGACATAATAAACCATCACACATAAGCAACACACATGAACACCAAGATTTAAGGTGGAAACCCAATGCGGCAGAAAAACCACCTGCTATTGTCATCTCTGTCTTCTTTTAATATAAATAAATTTTATTTACAATCTTGTACTGATGCAAACTCATACGAATACGTGGGCACCCACCTGCAGAAGGCTACAACCTTCTCTTGTTTTCTAGCTTCTACTGGAACGGAGATACAACCCCCTAGCTCTTGCACTAACCGATGTGTTTAATAGTAGGTAGGCACCGGACTACATAAGGCTACGACCTTCTCTCTTCCTCCAGGGACCACGTTTCATTAATTTTCAAACTGGATGCTCCTGGTATACAACAATACAAATGAAGGCCTCATTTCATCAAATTTTCACACTGGACCCATCAAAAACTTTGAGACTCAAACTGGATCAACCAACAATCAGTTAATTTGAATAATTACATCATTGTCACCATAACACTGTGCTGAACCCATAAACCTGCATCACTATTCAGAACCAACTGCAACCTCAAAAGTCATACATCAGAATGCAAACACTACTTTATTGAACCCAACCTGCATGTATATGCTACTTCATTTTTCCAAACCTGCGTATACCTTCATAACTACTAAAACATAAAACTTTCTGAATCAAATCTGTACCAACCATCAATATATTGAACATCTACTGTCAATTTATAGAGCTCTAGATAGGCAGTAGCAGAGATAACCCTTCTCACTTAAACAATCAATCAACCAGACACCAAACTCCTTATGCATTCATATTTACATTAAGATCTAAGAAGAATTCATTGATATACATCACTAAAACAAAAGAACTGATCAGATAGATCAATTGTTTATGAAGAACAATCTTTTCTTTTGTATACGCTATTTAGAAGAGTCGAACCTACTTGTATACATGCCTTTACCGAGGCTAACTAGCGTATAGATCTGCAAATATTAACCCACAACTTCACTGCTATTCTAGACTTCAGACATACCCAAATCATGACATTTAAAAAATAAAACAAGTGTACACAATCAAATCTAGCCCAACCAAAATCAAACCATTCAGTGATAAGTCATTTCAGGTGTCATGATCCTGATCCAACATTGAATACAAGTTGCACAAAATATTTCAGATTATATCACAAACATAGCCCCTACAACATAAAATATACTTCAGATAGAAGTATTCCCAAGAAACCCTTTCACTTGCACACCTTGGCCCTTTGACCTTCTCTACTTTATATATTTTTTGGCCTATATTAATACGTCGGAGAAAAACCACACTTAGGACCTATGGTATTCTTGAACGAGATTAAATATTCACTACTTCACTCAACATTGTGGGTTAATACCATGGTACTGACCCATCGTATTATTTACTCTTGAATTTCCTTGATTTTCTAACCTATACAGACTTTTCTTCTTATGAAAGTGTGTGCATATGTATATGCTCCTTTTGTTCTGTGAACCTGCGTGTATACACTCCTTTGACAAAGTGGACCTGCTTATACATCTTAAACCCATTTACACCATCATTTTCCTTCAACTTCTTCATTCTAATTAGTGGACTTTACTTCCATCTTCTTGTTCTTCTGTACCAATGTCATGTTACCTTTGAAATGATTTGTTACACTGTGAGTTTCATTTTATCAAAACTGAACTGACCTGTGAGTGAGTTTACATCAAGGAAAACACTTGTATCATAATGCCAACAATTTCTTCAAAAAATAAATCACAAAAATTTCTTCTTCTTTTAAATAAATCCTTTTAGCACTTGTACTAATATTTGAACTAATCGATGGGTATATTCATATCTCTTCCATTTCACTTTTAGGTGAGACAATGATTGATCGTTTATATCAAAAGAATATTTATTGGGAAATAATGTCAAATTTCCACAATGATCACATTTTTTACCACCAACACATTTCTTTTGGTAAAATATTTCATGACTTTCTCTTCCACATAGAATTTCAGATATGAAACTATGGATAATGGAAGGAGGATGTGAATTTTTCCAAAATGTCTTACCAAAATTAAATAAGGTGTCATAGTATAATTGAAATTTCACATGATAATGACAACGACAAGTGCCACATACATTGATAGGTTTAACACACCATGGTTTTTTTTGCACAAAAGTACTAATTGAGACATTAATTCAACGATTTTGTTCTATGAACTTATTGAAATACTCTATCTAAGTGGTGCCCAAGATATGTTTTGCATGTTCTTCATAAAGATTTCGTGTTATTATTTCTTGCATCACATCACTTGCTTTTGGTGAAACACGTGAATTTTTCATCCAATATTCATATATTATTTTTTTAACATCTTCTTCAAATCTATCTTTGTATGGTTGCCTACAAATAATTTTCCAACAAGCGAGCTCATCATTTACATCTATTTGCAATCAAAATTTCTTATGTTTGTGCAATGTTTTTTCATGATGTCCCTAATGCTTTTGCCATATATTTTACCAAATGATTTTATTTAGTACTTGATGAAACCACTACCATTTGTATTGCTCTACATGCATCTATATCACTTTTCTTTCTAGATCTTCCAATTGATTTTAGAGCACTACTAATATTTTGAATCACATTTTCCTTCACATTTTTATCTTTCGTTGATTTTCGAATACCCAATAGAGTTGTAGCTTTTTTTAGTTTCTTTGATGTTAAGGTACCTCTCGAAATTTGAGTTTTAACTATCACACTTTCATCTTTGAAGAGCCTACTAATAATGATCTTAACACGATATCATATAACATTGTCTGTTTCTTTATCTCTATATATGCTAGTGTCAACATTTTCTAACATCTCATCATCGATATTGATTTCATCTGTACATAAGAAAATTAAATGTAAATGGGTATAAACATTCATTAAATAATTAAATTAAAAAATAGAGTTTGAATGTAATTTAAATTAATAAATATGTATAATTTCAATAATACACGACATATAAATACATACCTTATGGTGATTCAACTTCTTCACTTGAATCTTTTTCAACATCTTCAACAACATCATCAATTATTGGTTCATTACCTTTTTCACTTTGTCTTTTAACATTTTCAATATCATCATCAATGTTATGAGGAATATCTCTCTCTGTTTACATTGCAAAATATTTTCCAAATTAGTTCATCAAATAAAAATTAAATTTTACAATACACTAGTTAAATTTTAAATATCATTTATAATATTTTTACATTTCCATACCTTATTCAACTTCTAGTTGAGATTGATTTTCCTTTCAATAATTAAGCGGTCTTCCTTCTTTCTTTTGTAATAGTTTCTCACATATTCTCTACGAGCATCAATGTCTCTTATTCGATCATATTCTCTCTTGCAATTTCTTTGATTTCACATGATAATTCAATCTATGTATATTTTTAAAATCCAAACCAAAAAAGTAAATTTCAAAGTCCTACAAAAAAAACATCACTTGCAAAATTTAAACCAAAAATCACTTGAAAAATTCACCACAAAAGGCTTACTTTAAAAAAAAACTCACTTTAAAAATTTAGCCAAAAAGATTTACTTTCAAAAAACTCACTTAAAAAATTTAGCCCACAAAGCTTACTTTAAAAATTAAGCTAAAAAAATCACTTTAAAAATTTAGCCCAAAAGACTTACTTTAAAACTTAAGACCAAAAAAATTCCTTTAAAAATTAAGCCTAAAAAATTACCTTTAAAAAATCAGCCCAAATGATTTAGTTTAGAAGTTCACTCCAAATGAGGAAAGAGTGCGAAAAACAATTTTTCAGCTCCATTTATTTATATTGTTCAAGTGAAACATTTTTTTAGAGGGTCGCATCGTTTCATTTTTGCAACACATGAAAAATATTGATACATTTTCGGCCGAACTTTAAAAAAAATCAGTCGAACTTTTAAATTAATTTCGCTGAATTTATTTTCCATTTATTTTAACGAGCATCGACGACAAACACAAGTTTGGCTGAATGTGTTTTTAGTTTGGCCGAACTACATTGACCTGGAACTCTGTAACAGATCAACTCTAGTCACCTTTCTCAACTTCGAAATGGTTAAAATCCATCAAATTTGGTGAATTTACTTTCGGAACCAATACCAACATTTGCATAATTGAATCTACTTTTAGTAGATATAAATTTTATGGAACTTCATAGAAATTTTCTAATTTTAATTATTTTTCTAATGAATTGGTTGCGAAAGCTCTCTGAAGGTCATTATGATTCAGTGAAATAAAAAATTTGTATCTTCCAAAATACACTATTAAAAAATATAAAAAATTTAGGGTTCACTACATTGGTCCATCTTCTATAATGGGTAGTTTTTATATTTTTAGTTTATAACTAATGTGTTGAGAAACTTGCTAAATATCTTCAAAATCTGCAGTTGTTTCATATTGGTTCAATTCACAAAATTCTAGTAATTATAATGTGTGTTAGTTAGTTTCGTAAATATAACGATATCGAAGTAGAATTTGTTTAGATTGTTGCAATGCATATTTTTTTCAAAAACACCAAGTTAACAAATAATAAACAAGTGCTAAAAAACATGACGTTTTATGAATCCCTTGTTTTTTAAAGAACAACCAATCAAACAATTGCTAAGTTGACATATCAAATGTGAATAAAAAAATTCAAAAAATAAGTAATAGAAAGCTAATAAATTTCTGACATGTCCTTTTTTTTTGTAAAATGAAATTCTAAACATAAAAATTTCTTTAGCTTGCCGAAAGTTGAAGAACTTCTAAAAATTATATTTTTTTCTCAAAAAATGGAAAAAGTGTAACCCAACTTCACATTTTCACCCAAAAGTATTCAATTTATGAAATTTTATATTTAATAATAAATATTAGTTAAAACTTGATTATTTTTACATTGTCACTAGATTTCTTTAAATATGGATAAATATTTTATTTAAAACCATAATAGCATATATTATTATTTTTTAAAAGATATGATTTTAGAACTTCAACACCTGATTTTGTAGAAAAAAAGTTGACTTGTTTTTCACAGTAAATAACAATGTCGTGAATGTCGTAAATAAAACTATAAAAAATTTCTAAAAAACCTAGAAAAAAAAATTAATATTTAATTAACAAAAACTTAATAATATAATTGAAATTAATAAACTATGATTTTAATGTATATAAATAAATAAACTAAAACTAATAAAAATAATGGAAAAAGTACATATCTATTTGATGCACTTTTTCTTGTAAGGACATTTGACTACATTTATAAGGACCACCTGAACCAAATTTTCCGAGTCAAGTTTTTGAGATTTTTATTTTTTTTATCAATTCACGCTTGTGAAAGTATAATTAAGGGCATTCGAGAAAAGGTAATTAAGGGACATACGAGGTATATGAGGATTTGAATTTTTTTATTCCTCAAGGGACGTCCATAAATGCTAGATTATGATCATTTGAATTGAATTTTCTAAATTAAATTTTGAATTTATGCATAGGAAAGGTTAGTTAATTCACATTTAAAGTAGTATCACATGATATTAATTCAAATTTAGAAATTGCTTTCAGACTTATATCATTTCTTATGTTGTTTTGAATGAAAATACAAACGTTTCATGGATTCTTTATAAATCAGTATAATGTGTATAAATTCATGATTACATTTCTGTGGTATGAAAGTTCAATCTATTTTGAATTTGAAATCAGGAGACAAGAAGGTGCTTCTATTACCAACTTCAATGGATGTGCACAAACAATGAAATATGAAGAAATCTATAACTTCCCAATTGGGTGTTATTGTTTGTGTCATGCAACAGAAAAGGATTTCATGGATCGATCCAAAAACCAAAAAAAGTCAACAACACCGTAATTGATCATGCCAACATAAGAGGCTTCTCTACAACTTTTGTTTTCCCTTTTCCTCCATTTCTCTTCTCTAATTGTAGGGGTTTTTCTGAACTAAATAGGATACTCAATTTACATTGTGTTAAGAGGAACAATTATTTATTTATTTGTTGGATCGAACGTATGATCTTCTAATGGTAAATTCCTTTGAACAATCAGTGCCTATGAATGAAATAGGATAAGGGTTTTTGGTTCAATAGGTCACCTACCAGTAATAATCTCCAGTAGAACCACACCAAAACTATAAACATCGCTCTTTTTGGTAACCTTCAAGGAGTATGTGTATTCTTAAAAATATGTAAACATATCACCATTCAAGGTTTCAAAAAATATCAACAAAATGCATGCTAATGAATTTGAATATCAAGAACTATCAAACCTGTTAAAAACACACTAGTTGAGAGAAAGAAGCTTTGTGTGTAAACATCAAGAAAGAAAATAGAATACATGTGCCACAAAAAATAGTAAATAAACTTACTAGGACAAATGTAATCATAAGTGCATGCAAAAAATGTTGTTTAATCCCCTCCTCTATTGCAAGCTTGAAGAACTTTTGCAACACAAAAATAAACAATCTTGGCCTCATAAAATTGATCCAACAAGATATTGGAAAACTTGACATCTCTGTGAATAATTGTGAATAATTGCATGGGTGCCACCACACTAAATGGATACTCAATTTACACCATGTTAAGAGGAAAAATTCTTTTACTTGTCTCCAGGATCAAACGTATGACCTTCCCATGATAAATGTCTCTGACCAGTCAATGTCCGTGAATGAATTGAGATAACAACCAATGATAGAATTTTGGGTTATTTTTCTTAATGGATGAAATTATTGACAATTTGATGTAGGAGCATCCAGCTAAGGCACCATGACGAGGTGTTGGTCTCTGACAGGTTGGAGAGTTGAGTTAACATATTGTTTGTCTTATATGTTTAGTTTGTCAGAGTAGGAGGTAGGATTTTGTTTCTGTCTTAATCTCTGTATTAGTCAAAGGTAGTTTGGTCAGTTAGGGTTATTTACTTGTCTGACCTTAATAAATAGTAGATTAATAATTGTCCTGTCATTTTAAGAGGAAAAATACAAATGTGTCTAAATGTAAAATCTTGTCATGTAAATAGAACCGAATACTTAATAGTTATGTAACTATAATGTCTACAACCGAAAGTAACTACATAGTTCAATTAACTGTAGACAAAGCATATAAATGTAACAACGAAAACCATGAGAAAGGTTCAACATTTTTAGATACAAATAATAAAAGAGACAAAACACAAATTTCACTATTATCCATATGTATTAACTTCTACATGCTATGCAAATCATGTTTCTATTGATTGACTAATCGAATTTAGAAATAACAAGCAGAGTGCAGGCCTACAACTGTAGGTTGTTTTTCTCTCTTAAAAGAAAGCAGAATACCGTAAAAAGCATGTAATTTCCATGACCAGAATGAAAGATCACGCAAGTAAAATTCACGGCCAGGATAATGCCCACAAAGTGACACAATTGAATGTAGAACATGGAATCCAGGCACCAGTTAAATAAACTAAGACAGACGTAATTTGCAACGAACTGTCACACCATTTCTTTTCCTTTCTTTTAACGAAACAGAGATAGATAGAGTATGTATATAATTGTTGTTAAATACAAGTCCAATATTACATTATCCAACCGAATGGAGTAAATAATGATTGCTACACGGGACCAACCCTAGTCAAGGGTTTGACATTAAAGAAACCCTCGAACCTGACTGAAGAGCAAGGCCAGAATGAATTTCAAATTGGAATTTGAAAACAGAAGTATGTCGAGGTCGTGAAACGACTCAAACCAAACACAACAACCAAATAGCGAGGAGCAGTCACTATAGAACTATAAACCCTAACTACAATTTGACAAACTATGGAAGATAGAGCCTACCAGCAGAGAACTGTAGGGTTTGGAAACCAAAATCGTGGAAATCCTTCATGCCCAAGGTTGAACCCTCGACCTGCATAACCAGAGTGAAATAAAGTCAAACATACCACACTTAACAGCAAACAAAGATTGATATAATAGCAGTGGGGGAAGAACGTAACTCACCTTGGGGCATGACAGAGCAAAGACCCTCATGCAACAGATCCATAGAACACTGGACAAACCTAAGATAAGAGGAGTGGACATTGATTAGTCCCAAAACTAGGAAAAGGTGGAGATAAAGTAGGGAGAGATTAGTTACCTAAAGATAGAGCCGAATGAGCCATTGTGCTTGAACCCTGTGCACGCAGGAACCGGAGATATAAAACGACTTTAGCAACAGAACAGTATCAAGAAACATCGCCAACAGTAGGAAAGAACAGTCAAAAGCCCGACAAAACAAACCAGACATCGATTCCAGGTAACAACAGAGAAAATAACTCATTGTGCAGAAGAATACAAGTGAACCAACCTCCAGAGCTCGAAGCAGTTTCATACAGTAAGGAAATCAGTTGCTAGTAACACAGGTGAGTCCGTGAAACCATATACATTCACAGCCAACACCAAAACAGAGCATTTCGACAGAAACCCTCTCAGAGCTCCCACAACAGAGTGAAATACAAAAAATGACTAGAATGCCCAAGGGTTTTGTGCGAAAGACCAAGAGGGAAACAAAGATCGAGGCAAGAGTACAGGGCAAGTTCACATTTACGAGCCACATTAAATTATTGCAACTACTAATAAAAATATCCATTATTCATATCTATAATCAAACGCCAAATCATCAACCGAATCTGCAAACATCATTAGCACCGGACAGACTTTATATCAAGAGATACGTTGGAGTGTGGGCTAGGTCCCATCATAGTGGTATTAGAGCAGAATTTTTGTTTTTAAGGTCAGTTAGAGAAATGGAGGTGGGAAGGCGAGGTCATGGCAGAGGTGTTCGAAGAGTAGCAGAGGAAGGAATGAGAGAGGAGATCAGGATTCTTATTACCCATTTGGAGGGAGTAGAGGCAGGGAGAAGAAGAGACCGAGAGATAGGCGATGATAGCGAAGAGGAAGCTGAAGCGACAATAGATGGATCGGATGGCGAGGCCACAGAAGTGACACTGTTGAGATCTGTTTTAGTGGCAAGAAGTAAACCTAAACCAGAACTCCCAAACTATGACGGCAGCCTGTCCATAGAGGTTCTATTGGATTAGATCAGCGAGCTGGATAAGTATTTTGAGTGTGAGGAGGTCAGTGAAGACCGCAAAGTTAAGTTCGCTACAACGAAGTTGAAGGGACACATAGCCCTGTCCCTTCACAGAGAGAAGGAGATTGAACAAGTTGCTGATCAAAACCTGGTCAAGGATGGTGGCCAAGTTGAAGGGCAAATTTCTGCCGAAAGATTATCAGATTGCACTACACAGGCAAGTGCAGAATCTAAAATATAAAGGAATGACAGTAAGGGAGTACACAAAAGAATTTTATCGAGTGAACCTAAGGGCCAGTTATACAGAGGATACCACAAAAAGAATAGCCAGGTACGTAAATGGTTTAAGACTAGAAATTTTAGATGAAATTAGTATTCTGTCTCCAAAGAACATTGAAGAAGCATATCAGAGTGTGATGAAAGCTGAAGAGAAAATTACTAGAAGGAAAAATGCCCAGAGAGAACGAGGAGTGGACAGGGGAAAAGGCCAGTCCTATGGCAGAAGGTGGACTACTAGTAGTAGTGAGGAAGGTAGCAGTTCCAGAGCTTCCGGATCAGCAGACAAAGGTGATAGTGCGAAAGGTGGTAGGCCATATCAGTGAGGTAGGGGAAATGGCCGAGGTAGAGGAGCTGGTTATCAATGTTACAGGTGTCATAAATTGGGACACAGATCATTTGGGTGTCTTGAAGTAGACCAAGCTGGACAGAGGGGTGCATATGTTTCACAACCAGAGGAAGCAGAGGCACCTCCCTAAGAAGTAGAGAATGCTCCAGAAACAGGGGAAGCCCTAGTGTTGAACAAGGTGTTGTTAAAACCAACCAAGGAAGCCACCAAACAAACACAGTTGAAGGCTTTGTTTAGAACAGTTTGTAAATCACATGGTAAGTGTTGTAAGTTAATTATTGACATCCATAGTACGGATAACTTAGTGGCTACAGAGATGGTGGAAAAGTTAGAATTGAAGCGGTTGAAACATCCTACCCCTTACAAAGTTTCATGGCTGCAAAAAGGCCATCAGTTGTTGGTGGATGAACAGTGCGAGGTAGAGTTCCAAATAGGCAGATATAAGGATAAAGTCATTTGTGACATCGTGCCAATGGATGTATGTCACATACTGCTAGGCAGGCCATGGCAGTATGACAGGAAGGTGGTGCATGATGGATTGACGAACTGTTATAAGTTTATCAAGGTTGGAATCAAGCATACGCTTGTGCCCATCAAGGAGGAAGGGACAGCAGGGACAAGTGAGCCAAGAGCACTGTTGATTGGTGGAAAACAGTTTCTGAAGCAAGTTGAGGATAGCAAAATGGGTTATGCAGTCGTAAGAAGAGTAAAAACAATGTTGTTGCATACAGAGGCATCAGATTTACCCCCAGAAATTCAGCAGATGTTGCAGGAATTTACAGACATAGTGGTGGATGACTTTCTAGATAAACTACCCCCCAAAAGAAGAATAAGTCACCATATTGACTTCATACCCAGAGCCAGTTTGCCAAACAATGTATCATACCGAATGAGCCCCAAGGACAATGAAGAAATTAGGAAGCATGTGTAGGAACAGCTAGACAAAGGATTGATTAGGGAGAGTTTGAGCCCTTACACATTCCGACGGTTCTCACTCCCAAGAAGGGAGGAGAGTGGTGAATGTGCACAAACTCGAGGGCCATAAACAAAATCACCATCTGGTATAGGTTTCCACTGCCACGGATGGATGACATGATGGATTGTTTAAGTGGGGCATCATATTTTTCTAAGATAGACTTGAAGAGCGGATATCATCAGATCCGGATACGAGAGGGGGATGAGTGGAAGACAACCTTTAAGATGAATGAGGGATTGTATGAATGGCTGGTCATGCCATCTGGGTTAAGCAATGTGCCCAGTACAACTATGCGGTTAATGAATGAGATTCTGAAAGAATACATCGGAAAATTTGTGATAGTATACCTGGACGACATACTAATTTTCAACAGGACAAGGGAGGAGCACCTTCGACATGTTCAGAAGGTGTTGGAAAAATTACAGCAGAATAAACTGCTGATAAATCTGAAGAAGTGTACTTTTCTGTAGAAGTAATTGATTTATTTGGGCTTTGTAATAGCAGAAAACGAACAGAAGATGGATCCAGAGAATATTGCAACGATAATTAATTGGCCATCTCCGAAAAGTTTATTTGAGGTATGTAGCTTTCATGGACTAGCGAGTTTTTACCAGAAATTCATAAGAAACTTTAGTGAAATTTGTGCACCTATGTTGGACACCATCAAAAAGGCCAGTCAGCCTTTTCGATGGACTGATGTAGCAAAGAGAAGTTTTCAGCTACTAAAGAAAAAGATCACAGAGAGGTCGATCTTGAGATCGCCAGACTTTAAGAAGTTTTTTCAAGTTCGTTGTGATGCTAGCAGTACGGCTATTGGAGTTGTACTTAGCCAAGAGGATAAACTTGTTGCATTTTTCAGCGACAAGCTAAATGAAAGCAGATAGAAATATTCGTCTTATGACAAGGAGTTATATGCTGTTGTATAGGCATTAAAACACTAGAGGCATTATTTGCTGGGAAACGAATTTTTGTTGTTTTCAGATAATTTTGCACTACAGTATGCAATGCAACAACGCAAGCTGAATCACAAACATGTCAAGTGGGTGGAATATTTATAGAGTTTCACCTTTTTGTTGAAACCCATCAGCGGGCAGGCCAACAATGTGGTAGATGCACTAAGTAGGAGAGCTTTACTTCTGCAGGAGAGTATTGTACAAGTGTTGGGTTTTGAGAACTTAAAAGATTTATACCAGACCAGTACAAGTTTTAAAGAAGCCTGTGAGGAATGTCAGAATCACTTGGTGAGAAACTATTGTTTAAAGGAGGACAACTATGCATTCCTGACTGCTTGATGAGAGAGAACATTATACAGGAGAAGCACAGTGGATGTCTAGTCGGACATTTCGGCATAGACAAGACATGCGAGTAGCTCAGTCATTTCTACTTTTGGCTAAATATGCGAAGGGATGTACAACGATTTGTGACCAGGTGTAAAGTGTGCCAGTTGGCGAAGGGTCACAGTCAGAACACAAGACCATACACATCGTTACCTGTTCTAGTCATGCCATGGGACTCAGTCGGCTTGGACTTTGTCTTGGATCTACCTAAGACACAGCGAGGTTACGACTCGGCGATGGTAGTAGTGGACAGATTCTCGAAGATGGCACATTTTATCCCTTGCAGAAAAACCAGTGATGCCACTCACATGGCCCACTTGTTTTTCATAGAGATTGTCAAGCTACATGGGTTGCTTAAGTCTATTCTTTCAGATAGGGATGTGAAGTTTACAGGGCACTTTTGGCGTACCCTTTGGAAGAAGATGGATACACAGTTGAGTTACAGCTCTGCTTATCACCCGCAAACTGACGGACAAACAAAAGTGGTAAACAGGAGTCTGGGAAACCTGCTATGAAGCTTGATTGGTGAGAATTTGCAGATGGGGGATCAAGTGCTTGCTCAGGCAAAGTTCGCTTATAATGACTCACCTAATCATAGCACCAGTTACAATCCATTTCAGATCTTGTACGGCATGCATCCTCGCGGAGTGCATGAGCTGTGAGATCTTGGACTACAGGAAAGGCAAAGTGCAAATGGAGAAGATTTCACTAACGCGATGAGAGATTTGCATGAGCATGTGAAAATTAAATTGCAGGACAGCAGCCAAAAGTATAAACAACAAGAAGATTTGAAGATAAGGGAAGCACAATTCAATGTAGGAGATGAAGTCCTCGCGCATTTGCACAATGAATGCTTCCCCAGAGGTGCATACAATAAGCTGAAGTATAAGAAGCTAGGACCCTGCAAAATCCTTCGGAAATTTTCAGCGAATGACTATGAGATACAACTGCCACCAGGGATAGGCATTTCACCCATCTTTAATGTAGTAGACCCGTTCCCTTACACTGCTGACCTAGAAGAAGAAGAGGAAGAAGACAGAACTGCACTGCCCACACGAAATACCCAGGATGGAGGAGAAACTTGGATGAGATAGATGCCTTATGTTCAACCTCCCAAGATCGAGAGCATCCTCAATACTCAAGTCGCCAAATGAACTAGGCGGAAGGAGTATCTGCAATACCTAGTCAAGTGGAAGAATCGTCCTATTGAGGACAATTCGTGGCTTGATTCCAAGCAGATTGAGCAGACAGGTTCTTCAGTCGAGAGGCTCATGCACCGGAGTCATGATTTCTTTTTTCCCCGGGAGCCTGATGTAGGAGCATCTAGCTAAGGCACCATGACCTAGTGTTGGTCTTTGACAGGTTGGAGAGTTGAGTTAACATATTGTTTGTCTTATACGTTTAATTTGCCAGAGTAGGAGGTAGGATTTTGTTTTTGTCTTAATCTCTGTATTAGTCAAAGGTAGTTTGGTTGGTTAGGGTTATTTACTTGTCTAACTTTAATAAACGGTAGGTTAATAATTGTCCTGTCATTTTAAGAGGAAAAAGACAAATATGTCTAAATGTAAAATCTTGTCATGTAAACAGAACCAATACTTAATAGTTATGTAACTATAATGTCTACAAACGGAAGTAACTACACAATTAGATTAACTGCAGACAAAGCATATAAATGTAACAATGAAAACCATGAGAAAGGTTTAGCATTTTCAGATACAAATAATAAAAGAGACAGAATGCAAATTTCACTATTATTCATCTGTATTAACTTCTACATGCTGTGCAAATCATGTTTCTATTGATTGACTAATCGAATTCAGAAATAACAAGCAGAATGCAAGCCTACAACTATAAATACTATAAAATGCATGTAATTTCCACGACCAGAATGGACAAGCACGCAAGTAAAATTCACAGCCAGGAGAATGCCCATACAGTGACACAATTGAATGTAGAACACATAATCTAGGCACTGGTTAAACAAACCAAGACGGAGGTAATTTGGAACGAACTGTCACACCATTTCTTTTCCTTTCTTTTAACGAAACAAAGATAGATAGAGTATATATATAATTGTTGTTAAATACAAGTCCAATATTACATTTTCCAACTGAATGGAGTAAACAATGATTGCTACATGGGACCAACCATAGTCAAGGGTTTGACATTAAAGAAACCCTCGAACTTGACTAAAGAGCAAGGCCAAAATGAATTTCAAATTAGAATTTGAAAATGGAAGTTTGCCCAGGTCGTGAAATGACTCAAACCAAACACATCAACCAAATAGCGAGGAGCAGCCACCATAGAACTATAAACCCTAACTACAATTTGACAAACTATGGAAGACAGATCCTACGAGCAGAGAACTGTAGGTTTTGGAAATCAAAATCATGGAAATCCTTCGTGCCCAAGGTCGAACGCTCGACCTGCATAACCAGAGTGAAACAAAGTCAGAGATACCGCACTTAACAGTGAACAAAGAGTGATATAATAATAGTGGGGGAAGAACATAACTCACCTGGGGGCGTGACAGAGCAAAGACCCTCATGCAACAGAGCCATAGAACACCAGACAAACTTGAGATAAGAGGAGGAGACGTTGATTAGTCCCAAAACTAGAAAAAGGTAGAGATAAAGCAAGGAGAGATTATTTACCTGAAGATAGAGCCGAATGAGCCATTGTGCTTGAACCTTGTGCACACAAGAACTAGAGATATAAAACGACTTTAGCAACAGAACAATATCAAGAAACATCACCAACAGCAGGAAAGAATAGTTGGAAGCCTAACAAAACAAACCAAACATCGATTCCAGGTAACAACAGAGAAAATAACTCACTGTGCAGAAGAATACAAGCGAACCAACCTCAAGAGCTTGAAGCAGTTTCATACAATAAGGAAATCAGTTGCTAGTAACACAGTCGAGTCCGTGAAACCATATATGTTCACAGCCAAGACCATAGCAGAGAATTTCGATAGAAACCCTCACAGAGCTCCCACATCAGAGCAAAATACCAAAAATGACCGGAATGCCCAAGGGTTTTGTGTGAAAGACTAAGCGGGAAACAAGGATTGACGCAGGAGTACAGGGCAGGTTCACATTTACGAGCCACGTTAAATGATTTCAACTACCAATAAAAATATCCATATTCATATCTATAATCAAATGCCAAATCATCAACCAAATCCACATACATCATTAGCACCGGACAAACTTTATATCAAGAGATACGTTGGAGTGCGCGCTGGGTCCCATCAAAATTACCTATGTTAGTTCTAACTCTTTTTTAAAGGAACAATCATAGATAACTTGGATCCACTTCATCTACATAGAGATCAAGATATATGGGAGTTTCAATGGAGAAATGCCTTCTAGCTAATGTGTTTCCTCAAAAGGAAGAAAAGCTCAATACCCTTGTTTTTTAAAACAGAGAGAATTGGAACATGGGGCAAAAGCAACGTATTTATTTTGGTCGTGTTATTTTAAGATGATGTCAAATCCTCATCTACATCAATTGACACCCACATAGATCTAGTGTTTGATAATACAATTAAGATTGACTTTGTAGACTGTACATTTATAGGTATTGTAGGGAAAGTCATGGAATTTGTATCACCTACATATTTGTGTGACATTGTTTTTTTTTGTAAGCTGGGGCGGGACTCTCCGATTTACATGTCCATTATGTACCCCTCTACGGGGGAAGGGTAGCCCAAGATTTGAACCCAAGACTTCTGGTT
>APFE030691725.1:82663-101940 GCA_000404065.3 Pinus taeda | reverse complement strand
CTTGGATTCTAGGGTTTCACTGCTCCAAAGAGGTCATCGTGGAATTTTCGCTATAACTTTTCTGTGACGTTTCAGAAGCTAAAAAAAAACACATTTGAGAAGAAATCATGCTGAATCGCAGGTCCAAATTTTAGAATTGTTCGCACTATATTTACGGAGATATGATCTGAGGAAGTTGGTCTTTTTGCAAACTCCTGAATTTCATTCCAAACAGGTGACCTGGGGAAAATCATCACAACTTTATCTCTGAGCATCTGATTGAAATTGCATAAGAAGGTACAAAAAGAGGACGGATTTTAGTTTCTTGTATGTATTTTTTTGAACCAGAGGTCGAAACAATGACTCGTGGCACGTCATACAATTTCGCTCTATGGAACTAGTCTATAATCAGGTCACTGTGGGAGATTTTGCATAACTCTTCCTTGGAAAATCCAATTTGGATTAGATTGGTGGCATTGGAAAGAGGAAACAGAGAGATAGTATAGGTTGCAATTTCAGAACTGGATGATCTGAAAGTACAAAGATACATCAGAGGCAATATCGAGCTCCTACAAAGTGAAAAAGGGTGTGTAGATTATTTTAAATTTTTGCTTAAGATTGGTTTGAAAATTTGTTTTGAAGGAATTCAAACGGCATAGTAGATAATTATTATTGGTAACGGATGCCCCATGGAAAGAAAATGCAAACACCTAGTAAGAAACCTTAAAGCCCTAGCATGACTCATGAAGAAGAGGAAGAAATGCTACATGATATATCAAAATTACAAAAACAAGTGCAACAAATGTCACGCTCACAAAAGCTAACAGAATCTAAGATAAATGGTGTGGAATCTAAGATAAAGGGCATGGAAGCTAAGATGGATGATTTGAAGATAGATTTGAAGACAGATTTGAAGAGAGACATGGCAGATTTGAGGACATATTTGACAAATTTTCTACAAGAAATACTTACTAATGGTGAAAGGGTTGTAAAGGAAAGACATGATGCGAACAAAGGAAATGTTAATCATGATTTCATAGACTCTAATGTGGGATGGAATACCCACCATATTCCAAAAAGCTTTATGAGGAAGTTTGATAGAAAGGATCTCGGAACATGGATATTACAGATGGAGAATTTTTTCAATCTCAATAATGTACAAAACACACAAAATGTACATATTGCAACTTTATATTTGGAACCAAATCAGTTTGTATGGTATCAATTCCTTTTCTCTCATAAACAAATTATCACTTGGGCAATTTTTACGAAAGAATTGACAGCACATTGTGAGGATAGAAAACGCAACACTTTTTTAGCCAATTGATAAGTCTCAAACAAAAGGGTTCAATAATGGAGCACATTGAGGAGTTCCAAAAATTGAACATAAGGGTAAAAAATATTCCAGAGGAGCATAGGATTGATGTGTTCATAGGGTCTTTAAATGATAATATCCAACATGATGTTCGCCTTTGGGAACCTGATTCATTAATTAAGGCATTCAAGTTAGCAAGAAAAATGGAAAGAAAAATTATGGCAACCAGAAAGCATACCACTCACAACTATAAAGATGGAAGTGTCGTTGCTCCTAATATTCCACAAACTATAAGGTTGAAACCAAAACAATTGGAAGAAAAAAGAGCAAAAGGGCTTTGTTACAGTTTTGATAGCAAATACACTCAAGGTCATAAGTGTGCTGAGAATAAATTATTCTACATAGATTGCGAAGAGGAAGAAGAAAAGGAGCAAGAAAGGTCAAAAGAAGAGGATATACTCCAGGAAAAAAGCCTAGGTAAAGAAGAAATGAAACCAACCATATCTTGTAATGCATTGGCGAGAATTAGCACTCCTTAAACCATGAAGATAGAAGGACAAATCAAGAAGAAAAAGGTAATAGTGTTGATTCATTCAGGAAGTACCCACAATTTTATTGATTGTAAGGTAGAAAAAGAATTGAATTGCTTCTTATATCCAGCACCAGAGTGTCAAGTGATGGTTGCAAATGGAGGAACAATAAATTTCTCTAGAAAGTGCCATAATATCATGCTATCGATGGGAGAATATTTATTGACTAGCCCAATGCTTTCCATTCCAATGGGAGGTGCTGATGTTGTACTAGGAGTCCAATAGCTACAATCGTTGGGTACAATAGCTTTTGATTTTCAAGAACTTTTCATGAAATTTTCTATGGAAGGAAAGGAAGTTGAATTAAGGGGTATTGCAGGGAAACTAGGAAAGGTAATCAACTTTAACGGTATGACAAAGCTTCTAAAAAGGAACAAAGGGGTGTAATTGCAAAATTATGTTTGCTAGATGTTTCCACATTGGAATCATCTATTTCTCCATATCTCCAAAAAGTCTTGAACAATCATTCCAAGGTATTCGAGACTCCCAAAGGTCTCCCACCTATTCGTGATCATGATCATGCTATTCATCTGATTCCAGGAAGTGTTCCTCCAAACATCAGTCCGTACAGGTATCCCTATGCCCAAAAGAGTGAAATTGAACATATGGTTGTAGAAATGCTAGAGGCTGGTATAATTCAACTGAGTCAAAGTTCCTTCTCTGCTCCAGTAGTATTACTGCACAAGAAGGATGGATCATGGCGCATGTGTCCGGATTATAGGGAGCTCAACAAGCTCACTATTAAAGGTAACTTTCCCATTCCTATCATTGATGAATTCTTGGATGAATTTCATGGATAAATTTACTTCACCAAGTTGGATCTTTGTTCAGGATATCATCAAATCAGAATGAAGACTGAATACATTCCAAAAACAACGTTTAGAACTCATGAGGGTCATTATGAATTTTTGGTCATGCCTTTTGGCGTTACTAATGCACCTTCAACACTTCAAGTTTTGATGAATTCCATTTTCAAACCATTCCTTAGAAAATTTGTGTTAGTATTTTTTGATGATATACTAATCTACAGCAAGTCTTGGAAGGATCGTGTTGAACATGTTGAACATGTTGACAGGGTGCTACAACTATTGGAGGAGAAACAATTATATGCAAAAAGATCCAAATGTTTCTTTGGAGTACAAGAGGTGGAATATCTGGGTAATATTGTATCTCATGAAGGAGTTAAGGTAGACCCTAGCAAAATTAAAGCCATTAAGGAATGGAAAATCCCCACATCCATAAAGCATTTGCAAGGATTTCTCAGGTTGATAGGGTATTATCGCAACTTTGTTAAGAATTATGGGAGAGTGGCATCACCTCTAAAAACATTATTGAAGAGAGATGCATTTTCATGGACTCCAGAAGTAACAAAGGCCTTCGAACATCTTAAAGAGGAAATGTGCCAAGCACCAGTCTTAGCTACACCAGACTTCACAAAAACCTTTATTCTGGAATGTGGTGCTTCAGGAAATGGAATTGGTGCTGTTATAATGCAAGATGAAAGACCCATTGCTTCTGAAAGTCGTCCAATCAAGGGGAAATTTTTACACAAAGCTATTTATGAGAAGGAAATGTTGGCAATACTCCATGCACTTAAGAAATGGCGACCCTACCTAATGGGAAGACACTTCAAGGTGAAAACAGATCATGATAGCCTTAAATACTTTTTAGAAAAAAGATTATCCTCTGAAGAGCAACAAAAGTGGGTTACAAAGATGTTGGGTTATGACTTTGAAATCATCTAAAAAAAAGGGAAGCAAAATATGGTGGCAGATGCACTCTCAAGAAAGGATGAGGACGTGGAAGCATTGTTGTGTGTCATTTCTAATATCCAACCAGATTGGATAAATGAAGCAAGGGAGGAATGGAAGAATGATGAAGAAGTGTGGGAACTTAGTCGAAAGTTACAACAAGATTCTAGTACGTCTAATACATTTAGTTGGGAAAATGATTCTTTATGGTACAAAGATCGCTTATACCTCTGTAAGAATTCCCAAATAAAACAAAATATTCTTATGGAATTGCACACTTCTCCCTTAGGAGGGCACTCATGATTTTTAAAAACTTACGACAGGGTTAAGAAGGATTTTTTTTGGGATGGCCTTAAATCAGATATTCAAAAGTTTGTGGCGGAATGTTTGGTTCGCCAAATAAATAATGTTGAAACAATTAAGACCCTGGGTCTATTACAACCTTTATCCATTCCAAGCCAACATTGGGAGGAGTTTTCAATGGATTTTATCATAGGTTTACCCAAGTCTGAGGGAGAGAGTGTCATCATGGTGGTAGTTGACAGAATTACCAAGTATGCACACTTTTGTGCATTATCACATCCATTTAAAGCCAATATAGTATCTACTGCATTTATGGAAACAATTCAAAAGCTACATGGAAACCCAAAGATTATTGTAAGTGACTGAGATCCCATTTTCACTGGAAATTTTTGGACATAATTATTTTCCTGTCTTGGAACTCAGTTATCTCATAGCTCATCTTATCATCCTCAATCTAATGGGCAAACTAAGATAGTAAAGAAATGTTTGGAAGGATATCTTCGTTGCTTTGTATCTGATAAATAGACACAATGGGTCAAATGGTTGCCTCTGGCTGAATGGGTGTATAACACTTCCTTCCATACAACAACAAAAACGACCCCATTTATGGTACTTTAAGGTTATCAGCCACCATCCATCACATCATATTTAGGAGAAAATTCTAAGGTTCAAGCAGTGGAACGTCACATCGAACATCAACAACAAGTCCTCCAACTCTTAAAGGATAACCTCGTGTTGGCACATAATAGAATGAAACAACAGGTAGACCAACATCGCAATGAAAGAAGTTTTGATGTAGGTGATTGGGTATTCCTATAGCTACAACCATATAAGCAAATGTCCCTCAAGCAAGCTAGGAAGGATAATAAATTATCACCAAAGTATTATGGTCTATACAAGGTGTTGCAAAAGATTGGTACTATGACATACAAATTGGAGCTTCCTACAGCTTCTCGATTGCACCCAGTTTTCCATGTTTCATGTTTAAAGAAGGTTATAGGTGACAAGCTCCCAGTTCAAGCGATATTGCTAGAACTTGACGAGGAAGGAAAAATTATATTGTAACCGGAAGCAGTCATAGAACCAAGAACTCGACAACTACAAAATCGATCAATTTTGGAGTATCTTATCAAGTTGAAGAACTTATCCGCTAAAGATTCCACATCGAAGGATGAGAATTTTATATAGAAGCATCCAGAACTACTCAAGCATTGAGGACAACACCTTTTTGAAGGAGAGGGGCATGTTGGGTCCTTATAATACTAGTGATTACCCCATTAATATTGTAGTTGCACCCCCTTGTTATATTGTTGTACCCATGTAGTCCCCATATTGTTATTATTGTGCCCCATAGAAGCCCACTATTGTTATTATTATGCCCTTACATTATTATTGTTATGTCGGCTCTGATTATATTATGACCCCTTAGACTCATATATATAGAAAGGAGGTATTTTCATTTGTATCATCCAAGAATTGTTCATTTATGTAATGTAAAGGAGTTTGCCCCCTTGGAGAGGCTGAATTCTCAAGCGTTGATCTATATTTTCTATCTTTTCTTGAGCTGGTTTCATAACAAACTATTTTAACTCCAAATGAAAATAATTTACTACAAATCAAATCTTGGTTCTTGAGTGTGGATGAAGAATAATGGTTTTCTTAGTTCCATATAGATCCTCATTTTACATGCCTTAGTATGTCGAAACACAACATTAGACCAAACTGGCAGTTTGAACTAAGCACCCTTGATCAAATTCAGGGATTCTTGTATCAGGGAAATTTGTTCAGGGATTTGATTCCCTGAACTGTATCATAATTTCTTCCTACAAATAGAATCAATTTCACAATTGATGGATCCATTCCCAAGATGATGAAACAAATCCTTTGTTGAGAAAACATTTCCAATAAAAACATAAAAAAGTCAAAGTTGTGCGAGAAAGGGAAGGGGGAATGTTAGGAAAGAGGATGGAAAAGAGGACCACAAGCATAAAATTTAAACCCAAACCCTATAAATCCAAGACCTAAATGTCACCAAAATCAAATTTTATTTTTTTTTGTAAATTATAAGAGGTTGGGGCCTGAAAGCACCTAAAAATAACAAGCATTTGGATAACATTAACATATTGAGAATGAAAACCTAATATCAATTATTTGGAGAGTGGATTAGGCATAGTAGCATTATCATTTGGTATGCTTGGGGTGTAACGTCCTCATAAATCTTCATTTTATAGCCGCAAAACCCTCCTCTCTATTGTCGCTTCTAGATACAGCCTTGGATTGCTTACAAGACCAGTGCATGGTAACAGATTCTATCTTTTATGTGTCCTTATATGATCTTCAGGAAAGCAAATTCATCATATACATTTTATAAAAATAGTAAATAAAAATATACAATAAACAACATGGATTGGTTCCTCCATCCAAGGACATAAGCCATGTATTTTTGGTATCCTTTGACATATACAACTCATAGGAATATAGCTATTTACTATTGGAGGCCAAGTAATTCGAGGACCTACAGTTTAATCAAATTTTGTAGGGTAATTAAAGAAGAGAAGGAGATAGATTAAGTCATCACATAGAGATTGAAACATTAATAACTCTATGGCTATCTGAGTTAAAGATAAACATAATTTATGAAAGCGGATTGGATGCTATGATTCATGGAGCGCAAATTTAAAGATATAATCTGGAAGGTACATACAGGCATGTGCATTAACTAGTCAACACAAATGAATCCGTAAGGACCTATGAGGCATTTATGTTAGCTACAATTGCATGAAATCAAAGAGGAAACGTGAACATAATGGAATTTAATAGAGAGGTAAAGCAATGTAGTATTTGAAGGTTGGAATCGCCACTATTTCATGTATATTATGAAAGATGCAAATCTAGAATTCCTATAGTTTCAAAATAACATGTAGCTTTTCGTTAGAATTTAGAACCTTTTCTAAGTGCTTCTTCCTGCCTTTTATAAGGGGAGGAAGAACAAGAAAATTACAAAATATCTTAGGCTGAACCTCTAGCTTCCTACATGACTAACTGTCTCGGCATAATGGCTCTGTCACATCCAATTATTACAACAGAAATATACCTTTCTTAGATATAAAACAACAAAACAAAATTCATAAATGAACTGAAATGATTGTCCTATAAATATCTCCACGTGAATCTTCTTTGTTGGCCTCTGGTCCAAACATGTTTCTGCTAAGTTGCACCTCATACTCTCTCAAGGGTTGCCCTATCACTTTCATCCTTAACCGCTTTAATTCTTCTTTTGTGGGATCTGGGAGTAACAAGCATAATGTCAATAACAGACTCTTAACACAGTTGTCGTCGCATCTGCCCCTTCTTACAAACTTGATTAAGTGAACAAAATGAATCATTCCCTGTGGAATAAATCATACAAGTGTATCGAGACTCAAGCCATTTAGGAACTTTAAACAGAATGGGATTTATAAAGCTCTGATTGCCGATTTCCTTTGGCCCCTTATGCCTTAGGCCCAGGGGCTTAGATGAAAATTGTATGGTGGAAACCTGGGGAATGAATGCCTAAGCCCTTTGGAGGTAAAAGCCTTTAGCTAGGATGAGGGCTGGTTCTTTGAGATATTACATTGTAACAAGCCTGAATGCATAATACGTAGGACCATACTAAATATGCATCTGGGACCCATTTCCAATATTGGAGCTCGGGGATTGGGAATCTCTAATCTTTTCTCCCAGTTTCACCCTCCCAAAACTTGTGATTGTGATATGCAATGTGGTTTTGTCCAATTTGGAAGAGGATAAGGGAGGGCCAGTGCAAAGGCTTTAGCACATAAAAACCCTCAATAAATTCTCCGCCTGACCATTTTATTAATACATAAAGTGCACATAATCATGTGACCCACCTTATGCCACCTGTCCCACTCACTTTAGGCCCACAATATCAAGGGCGTCCCCGATATGCACCTTTATAAAATGTCGATTACATGTTGTTCAATGGTTGTGATCATAGATCTCAAAGATGCCATCATCATTTTCCACGTGTCACCCTATGAGTGGTGACACGTGTCACCCCATTTTTGCCACTTATGACCCCCTAAAATTCCAAATCCACATGCCACGTCTTCCTCTATACCACCACATCATGCTGATGTCAGCTGCCATGTGTCTTTCTTGGGATGAATCCTATGCTGCCACGTGGACCTACTGGAGGAGAGAGAAAGAGCTTATCTACCTTTAGCTTTTCACTGAATTTGTTTGTTAATCAAAATCGGCCCTTCCCTTGTGATTTACACTATAGGCTCAAGTCCCGACACTTCTAATGTTATCAATGTTTAGTGGTTTCATGATATTATATCTGTTTGCAGCCTTTAAAAACACCTATCGTTAATTTGCAATACAACTCTTACTGCAATCACTGATATGCGAGATCAATGTAACCTCAGATGTGTGATTTACACCGAACCTCTGAAATTTATGATCATTGATATGCGAGATCACTGGAACCTCCGATACGTGATTTACACTGGACCTTTGAAATTTACAATCATGATATCGGTGACCATTGGAACCTCCAATATGCGATTTTCGTTGGACCTTTGAAATTTGTGATGGCAATATCGATGATCGCTAGAACCTTGATATGCGATATACACTAGACCTCTGAAATTTTCCTTAGTGATATCAGTGATCACTGGACCCTTTGATATGTGATTTTCACTAGACCTCTCAAATTTTCAATTTCTAATATCATCAATTATTGATCGATGATCTTACTACCCTCCCCTGCTACTAGTGGGAACTCTGATTGTAGCTTGTGATGAGCCTTACCGTCGGTCTTTTTCTCTTTTTATTTTATGATTCCAAAGGGTAGCTTCAATCTACTCTAACTTCTAATCCAAAATTCTATTTTTTGACTTCCAGGTACCATTGGAAAGCTTATTCTTAGCAATACCTAGTGGAGGGGGTATAATTTAGCATTGAGAGCTTCTGTGGCTTGGAATATGGTTTTAAAATTATTGTTTATTTTGTCCTCTTTTTACAACTGAAACTATGCTTTTAGAAGGTGATAACATTGGCTCCACCTTGGGAGAGCGTCTTTCTAGCAAGGTGCTAAGAACCTGCATACTGTGAAATTATATTTTTTTTTGGGAACAGAGTCTTTTTAAACAAGTAAAAATTTTGTGAAAGTGGAAATTTTAAATAGAAAACTAGAAATTTCATATCATAATTACAACACACACTGGTATTTACAATGAGTGTAAGACAATACCTTTTAATTCTAGAAATAGAGTTTGAGGAACTGACCATTTATTGGTAGCTCCAACGATTGACCTTCCATATTTTCAAGTAGTTACGTATTATTTCCTTTTTCTTCTGAAATTTTGAAAGGGCCAAACCAAAGGGAATCAAAGTTTCCGTGTTTACCCTTTTCTTCCCATCAGACATCCCATCTAAGAACTAAATATCCTGGTTGAAGAGGTCAATCCTTGGCCTTTTTGTGAAACAAGGATTTCATATTTTTTTGGTAATTTACCAATTTAACCCCCACCCCCTTCCCTTTTTTCATGAAGATCAACCAGTTGGTTTATCCTTTGTATCAAAGAACTTGGCTCCTCCTTGGCTTCTTGTCGTAACTTTGCATTGGAATTTCTAATTGGATTGGGAAGAATGCTACCTTACCAATCACTAGCTTGAAACGCGATTTCCCAGTGGAACATTTAGGAGTCACTCGACTCACCAAGAGGGAAAACATCAATTGGGTGTCCCATTTTCTCTTATTCTCAGTGATGGTCTCCTTCAACACTCTCACCATGGTTTTGTTTGAAGACTTAGCTAAACTGTTTCCTTGAGGATAATAAGTAGTGGAGTGCCTGATGATGATATTGAACTTTTGATAGAAGGTGGATAATTTTGCAGATTTGAAGACTTGAGCATTTTCAGTGATAATTTTGATAGGATAATCAAAACAAGCTAGTATTTTTTCCTCCATAAACTTGATTACCAAAGAATCTGTAGTGTTTCTGGCTGGGATTACCTCTACCCACTTGGTGAGATAATTAGCGTCATTAATATCCACTTATATTGGCCACTGGAAGGTGGGTTTATCTCTCCTATGAAGTCTAGTCCTCACTATCTGAACGGTTCGTCCACATGCACAGGGATCATGGAAAGAGGAGAAAGTTTGTGTCTCTCAGCAAAGACTTGGCACTTATGACACAACCTAACTTGTAAATGTACATTTCCAAACAATGTAGGCCAATAGAATCCCACTTTGAGGATTTTGTGAGCTGTGGTCTTCCATTTGTAATGACCTCCACAAAATGCCCCATGAAATTCTTCAATTACTTTATCAGTTTCACCTTCTACCAACCATAACAACAAAATGACCACCGGGTCTTTCCAGTAAAGTTGAGCACTGGATATGATATACTTTTGATCTTGAAGTCTCAACATTCTATATTTTGATTTTTCCAGCCCTAGCGAGCACCTCAGTGTTGCACTAAAAATTGTCACCTTGACATTTTGCAATCTGTGTGAGTCCATTACCGCTCATACTTTCCTCCTTGCAAGTCTTAAGCTTCAGTTCTTCATATCAAGCCTTGAAAATAAGAGAAAGTCCTAAAAAGTCTATAAAACTATGGTTCCACACTTTCTCTTAGCATTACCTATGGTCTCGCACCTAAAGGTCATGTCCGCTGCATACCTGACCATTCGGTCTCTGTGTTATGGGTGCAAACCCCTGTAAAAGCCAAAAAGGCGCAAGTATATTCCTAAAAACTCACTTTGAGTCATTTCTAGAAGCTTCTGGAAGGAATCTTGAGGTGGCAAGTTCGCTCCTTTAAGGTTCATGCATCCCATACCTTAAGGAGCTAAACCATTGATGTGAGGAGCTTATCCCTTTGAAGGAGGACTCTATCCCCTCACTGGTGGACCTGTAACCTCCTTCCTTTGCACTATAAAATGAAGCATTGGGCTGGTTACTTGAGAGGTTAAAGGCTGAATATTTCTGAGGTGAAATGTTGCTGGAACTTATTCTTCCTAATTGAGATTTTGCGAGGAAACATTACATACCTCTTTGATCTCATTTGGAAGAGTGTGAGGCTTGTCAATGTAAAGGAGATTCCTGTTTCAGACCCTGGGAAGAGCTTGTACAACATCAAGGCACCAAAGGTTGTAAAGTTCTTCTATGTCAACGTTAATACAATCAAGTTTATTTTTCTCAATAAGTTGTGCTTTATGGTTTATTTTATGGACTCCTTGATCACCATAATGAACATGATTTATGATATTAGCTATGTAGGTGTTATTTGATGTGTGCTTGTTTGTGATTGCAGGTTCTCAAAAGGAAACTCTTTCAGATGGTTGAAGGATGGCTGCTACAAACTAGCATTAGACTTTAGGTAGGGTCTAAACACCTCTATAGTTTTTATTAATGAATCGCAATATGTATAGAGAAAGGTAGATTTGCTTGTCCTACTTGTTACTAGATATCTTTTGATACTAGGGAGATTGGCCTTATCCGCAAGATCAATTTATCCAACAAACACTCGGGAATAAGAGATAATGGATAATATTCTTATACCAGGGTCATTCCCCATATTTAGTACATATATTTCTCTCTTTTGTTTTAATCCCACTTTTTTGAACTTCTGTTTTCTCATCCTCCGTTATTAGGTTTATTCCCAAATCTTGGAAGTTAGATTCTGATAAAATCTTAGCCAAACTGTGGCCTTTTATGAGCTTAGTGGGCTTTATATATGACTCATATACCTGTATATTTGTTATCCACCTACCTCTTTTTCCTTCACTGTATCCTTGCATAAGGATTTCCTTGACTGCTGTCATTGGGACAAATGTTGTGATTTTTTATTGTAGCACATACACTTGAAATGCCTTCAAAGCTTTGACTAGTGCATATGCATGTTTCTCCAAGATGTTATATTTCAGCTCAGCATCTTTGAGGACTTGGTTGAAGAAGGTGATGGGATTCTCGTAACCATCTTTATTCTTTTCTAGAAAAATTGCAACAATAGTAAGCGGAGAAGCAAAAAAAAGGATATAGAAAGGTGTTGTGTAATCAGGGTTGACTAGTACTAGTGCTTTAGAAAAAACTTCTTTAATTCTAGTAAAATAATCTCGAGAGGTAGGGCTCCATTTGAAATCATTTTCCTTTTTAAGCATATCTGTAAGACCCTTTACTATTTCAGCTTAGTTGGGTATGAACCTTCCCAAGAAATTGATACTCCCCCAAAAGACTTGGACCTCTTTCTTATTTCTAGGTAGAGGAATGTGACTAATAGCTTTGACTCACTTAGGATCAATTTTCACTCCCTATTGCACTACTATGTGTCCTAGTAGCTTCCCCTCACTCAGGGAAAGTGAGATTTCTTGGGATTCAAAGATAGTCCATATCTCCTGCATTTCTGAAAGGTGAGATTCAAGTGGATGATGTGCTCTTTATCGACATTAGAGAAGACAATGGTATCGTCCAAATATACCACTACAAACTTGTCTTACTCCCCTATAAAATCTATATCCATAGCTCTATGAAAGGTGGCCCCTGCATTCACAATGTTGAAAATAATACTGAGAGGGGGGGTGAATCAGTATTATCTAGTTCTTTTAACAAATCTTCCTTATTTACACTTTGAAATATTTTTGCATATCAGTACCATAAAATAATGAGCAAGAAATCAGACAGTCACATCAAAGAACACTAGATATAAGGTGGAAACCCAATGTGGGTGAAAACCACCTGCTGCAATATGTTTCTATCTTCTTTCAAATTAGAAACTCCTTTTACAATGGTCTTGTACTGGTGCAGTCCTTTACCAGTATGCAGGTTGCAACCTGCAGAGAGCTACAACTCTCTCTCGTTTTCCAGTCTCTCTTGGAAGGGAGCTACAACCCCCTACTTCTTTTCTTTCAAGGACCACTTTTCATAAATTTTCAAATTGGATCCATAAACATCAAATGATCATCAAGTACCAGTAAGTCACCCAGATCACCAGATCCATAATAACAGTAAACTAAACCCAAAACACCTTATCAACAAAATATCTTAAGACAGATACGCAATTTCCTTTTCTCTGGTCTGCGTCGCTACGCACTTCACCTTCTGTGGCGCCGCGCACCTCCGCAGCTACGCCTTCTATGTTTCCTCCGCACTACGCCTTCAGTGGCACCTTTGTGGCATCTCCTGTGGTGCCTCCGCACTGCGCCTTCTGTGGCGCCTCTGTGGCGTCTCTGCACTGCGCCTTCTATGGCACCTCTGTGGCGTTTCCGCACTGTGCCTTCTGTGGCGTCTCCGCACTGCGCCTTCTGTGGCGCCTTTGTGGCATCTCCTATGGCGCCTTCGCACTGCGCCTTTTGTGGCGCCTCTATGGCGTCTCTGCACTGCGCCTTCTGTAGCGCCTCTGTGGCGTTTCTGTACTGCGCCTTCTATGGCACCTCTGTGGCATCTCCGCACTGCGCCTTCTGTGGCGCCTCTGTGGCGTCTCCGCACTGCACCTTCTGTGGCGCCTCTGTGGCGTCTCCTGTGGCGCCTCCGCACTTCCACAGCTACAGCGCTCGAGAGATCACCCTTCATAGATTCGCTTTCCACTTCACTTTCATATAGATCGAACTTTTGAAACAATAACCCAATATTTCAGATCTTAAGATATTCAACCCAAAAGCATACCCAAGCCAAATGATCTCCTTTGCTTTATATAGGAAAGCTCTTCCTCAAATCATGGACCAATACCACGGGCCAAAACCATAGGATCAAAAACTATGGGACTAATACCATGAACCAACCATGAAAGTGCGTGAACTTTTCTCCACATGAAATAAACTTTTCTCTGCATAAAATTCCGTGAACTTTCTCTACATGAAATAAACTTTTCTTTGCATAAATTTCCGTGAACTTTTCTCTACATGAAGTAAACTTTTCTCTGCATAAAATTCCGTGAACTTGAAAATAACTTTGCTGCACTATAATTTATCATCTGAGTGATTTTCCATCAAAGACAACACTTGTCTCATAATGCCAACACTCCTCGACCACCCTGCACCATCCATACTTCTCTCGTTCTTCTGCCGTGGGGAAGGAGTCCCAATCTTCGGCAATGTTCTCCTTGGAAGTCGATGCCTTCTGGGCCTGAGGGCGATTAGGAGTTTGCTCGGGCGGCCCCATTGGTCTCTTCTCGTCGTCTTCCGAGCTTCCACCTGGGAGCTTCTCCAAACTGCGCGGACCTCTTTCATCGTCCTAAGATTCCTCGAGGAATAGAACCGAAACGTGTGCATTAATGCGGGGTTTATCCAACGAGCAGCTGAAGGTAAAGATGGCGGTGTCGAATGCAAGTGAAGGAACCAGATCAGAAGTTGGGCTGCTCGCATCCATGAATTGGCTTGCCTGGAGGGGATTGGCCTTAGCCCTTCCACGGCAGTGACAATGGCAACAGTGAAGAAGGGGCTTTTTGACTGGAGGACGAGAAGACCCTCCCCGAGGACGAGAAGAACCTCGACGACTAAGCAATCCTTGTCGGTGTCTGACCATCTTTGCAGTAGCACCGGGGGCTTGGAGTAATGCTGATACAGAGGACCTTCCCAGCTCGAAACAGAACCCAGCAGAATTGAAGCGGTGCCCCACAGACTTGGGACGACACCCAACAGACCATAGACAGACCCAAACGACTTGGAAGCAGGCTTTAACAGCAAGAGTTGTAGCCTAGATGACAATACTGTATGCAGGAGCCTGAACTTCGTGACCCAAGCACTGAGCGTGAACCTGCTCCAATCCATCTCCCTTATTAAGAAATCCAACATTCCTCGAGACCTGTTCTCCATAACTGCGATTGCAGTCGCACCAATTAACCGGACACTGCATTGAATAACCTCCGCGTTCATATGTGCACTTATTCCTCGGCAATGAGAACCGAATTGAATGCCAAGCTTATGCTCGAGGCAGCACATGGATGGCATGTGGGTCCTCACTGTCATCCGTCCTTTCACCCGCATCCGGGGAATTTCTATGGATGTTATGGAAGACTTAGTTATGGAATAGAATGGGTGAGGCATGTACTTCGAATGTAAGGAAAGATCAAATTTTGAATAATTTTCTTGAATATTTTGACGTAAGATATAATAGAAAAATGTAGATGATGGTTGTTTAAATATATTTGGGTTTATAATGAAATTATTGATTATATCATCTTTAGCTTCTGCCTTATAGAGTACCATTTAATCGAAGGTAATTACTTGCAAGAAATTTCATCATCACTATCTTTGTTACCTAACAAGATAGGTGTATCATGATCAATATAAGCTTAGCAAGGGCATACAAGTTTAATTTCTTAACAAAGTTCCTTTGAGGTGTGGTCATATCGCTTAATGTACAACCAGTTTAAGCATTGAGAGTGACGAACCATGGCCTAACTTAGATAAAACGGTAACCCCCAAGTGTATATGTTGGTTCTAATATTATGAAATCTACCATATACTCCCATGAGTCACAAGGACCATAAATTCCCCAAGATTCCTTTGGGTTTAACAGCTTATTTATTAGTTTACTAGAGAACCATAGTATTCTATCATAAATTAGACAATTAAGACGCTCCCAACGTATCGTTAGTCATTATGTTTATGGAATACCCTAAATCAATTAATGTATTAGCAATATGTATTATATTAATGTAAACATTGAGAATATGGTTAACATATTTAACAATGAAAATGTTTACAAGCATTAAATTAGCTAATTGGGAAACCACATAAATAGTAGAAGGGTCCCTTTTCTTCCTCCCTATTCCCTTGAGACATACTTTTTGAATGGATTTGAAATATATGAGAACATCCTTACTTTATTGGAATAATTAAATGTTAAAAAACATTATCTTCAATTTCTCTAGAAAATCAAACTCAAGTTGAATAACTGGTTGATCTATACTTAGCATTTATGGTAGGGAGGAATTCGATCAACTCTAGGCTATGGTTGTTTTAAATTTTTTGAAGGGGTGAATTACAGTGGGTTTCATGGGTTGGTAATCGATTGATATTCCATAGTGCTCTCCCCTTGCGAATCTTCCTCTGCATCATTTCTTGTAATGATAAGAGAAATTAGACCATTGAAGGCCCTCCTTAACCTTAAATGTATGTCTTGACATTCTAGAAGGGAGGGATCATGAGTAGGAGAGATAGAAAACATAATGTTGTAAGAGGATTGAGTTGTTTTATTATTAGGGTTAGGAGTTTGTTGAGAAGGTAGTGGAGGTCTCAATGGAGGATTTCTTATAGGAAACTATAATTGTTACTATTGAGGAAATAGACATGATTGCTGTGGAAAGTAGATCCTTTTATTATTATTATATTATTTTCCATCTATAGGGATGCTTTTAGGGAGGAAAATAATGCAGGAAGCAGGGTGCAAGGTCATTTTAACAGTAGGTTGTAGTTTGGATAATTAGCGTTTGAATCCTTTTAGAGCCATTTTAAGGAATTAAATGATGTTTTTGGGGTTAGAAAAATCTCTCTTGTGCAAGAAACTCTAGTTATATTCTATGCTCAGATACCATTCCAATAATGGATGAATCACATCAATCATGGTTTGTGATATCCCCAATGATTTTCACCTCAGTAGATATTGTAAATATTTTGAAAGAAAAAACTATGCACATGGACTGAGTCAAAGAAACAATTGATTCCAAGGTTGTGGTGGACATGCTACTTGGGACAGATGGCAAGCAAGGGAGGGAAAACCAAATGGCATGAGCATCATTAACCTGCAAGACTAACTAGCAGTGACTGGGCCAACCACCACAAAAGAAAAAAAAAAAAAGTATAAATACAAAGGACAAGTGGGACACTTTTGGTTGGTCTAGAGGGGTTGAGTGAGGCTGGGCTCTAAATAACCATAGCTAGACTTTAGATAGTAGAGAAAAAAGGGAGGAATTGGGAGGGGAAAGGTAAGGGAGTCAAGGAAGGAAATCGAGGAAGCAAGACTGAGCATAGAGAAGGGAGGAGGTGGAGGGAATGAGGGGACAACTCGAAGAAGAGGGAAATCAGAGGAAAAAACCTAATATATCATTCATCTAACATTACTGGTGTGCTTACCTTGAGGATTCATATCGGTAAACATCTTGAGGTAGCACAAAGATTGGGCTGCGTCCTTGGAGAAATCCCGTTACACCCTGGAATCTAGCTCAAGGGTGACAGCTGCACTAAAGATCACCTGTATCCCATATACGGTTGGGAGGAGAGCTATATACTTGACTTAGTTTCCCATCTTCACTCAAGATAAGTACCTCTCACGTTAGTTTTTACAGTGGCCTTCTTGCATGTTCTAATCGAACTAAACTAGTACCATTAGGGTGTTGTTCATATTATGTATTGTGATTTCATCTATATGTTGAATCATGGTTGTTAGGTTGTAATATATTGTGTGTGGTTTCATATTGGTGTGTGCATTAAATAAACCTCATGTAAATGAATAAGAAATTTGAACGGAACTGAATTTATTCGATTATAAATTATGTTTGTTTAGGTGTTGTTGTGATATTCAACAACCCCCCCATTTATTAATGGTAGCAATTAATAGTACGTTAATAAATGGGGACCCTCTAAAAATACGTCCAAAAAACAAACTTAACATTTAGGCATTTCTTTTATTTTTGGAATAAAGCAATATATCAATCAAACCCCCTTTTCTTCAAAAGAACTACTAAATGCTTACCTTCCCACATACATCATGATTAAGCATCATCAAAGACCTTTCTAACCCTCCAAATAAAGTAAAAAATGATTGAAAGAGGACTCTATGCTCGAAACTATCATATTTCTGACATAAATTAGGTCCTTAAGCTTTTTCCTTAAAAGCTAAGTCTTGCATCACATATCACCATTAATAAAGGACTCGCCTTAAAAAAGTTATCTCAAAACATGCGAGATGCGAAATTGTGATGGCATTATAACCTTTATCGCATCGCATTTCGAGCATTCAAAGAAACACCGCAAAATTACCATCAACCGATATTGCAATATGCAATCAAGACCTAGACCCTCTCCTTAAATGCATCACGAACAAATGTTTAGGTCTGCCACTCATTAAAAAGGGTCTTTTACATAGAAAAACCTGACAAGTAGCTACGTTTTGAAATGATAAACGAGCGGCTCACATCTCACATCTCGCAGAAACACAAGAGAAGGTAAGAAAAGCAAAAAGGAATAATGTGATATTGCGATCTGCGATATTTCTTCGCAAATCAAAAAATCGCCATTATCACAGTTCAAAGGCTCATCACCCAAGAAGCTTTCTTCTTGATTTACAATGCAGACATTTATGAGCATTAAAGCTAAGGGATAACAAAGCATTAGTGGGCATTTAGTAAGAGATAACTGCATTTATGTGTGAAAAGCCATTTAGCATGATATGATATCTTCTTACGTGCGTTTGAATAAAACTCCTTTTATCACATTTACAAGTTATTTGCATCATTCCATTTTACTTTCATTATCATCTTTGTGTATCTGATAGTTGTTGTTCTTCACTTTCAGGTAAAATCCACAGAGAAAATCGTTGAAAGCAATGGTGAAGAAAGGCAAGGCAGTCATCTCTGAGAAGTCAGAAATGACTCCTCTGTTTACAGATACTACATGCAACAGAGAGGGAGGAACCTCTACATGGGAGGCCATGTATAATATACTAGAGGAAGATCAACCAAGGATTCTTGAAACAATATTACAGTTGATGAACATGATTCCTCAGATGCTTCCATGTTTGAGACAACACGCTCATTTTTGCATCGTATAGCCACGCGCCTGAAGATAATCCCTTATACTGACATGGTTAAATGGGTTATTGATGAAGTTGGCATCTTAGACAGAGAATTCGAGACAAGAAGCCAAGAGGTTATGGGATATTTTACCCCAGACAACCTACGACTTATGTACTACCTACCAGAGCCACAAGTCATCTACAACAGACAGTTCATCGAGAATTTTTCCAAAGAGAACAACGACCCAGCAGACTACATGTTATGAAACCAGCTCAAAAAAAGATAGAAAAGATAGATCAACACCTTAGAATTCAGCCTCTTCGAGGGGGCAACCTCCTTTACATTACATAAATGAACAATTCTTGGATGATTTCAAATGACAAAACCTCCTTTCTATATATAGGAGTCTAAGGAGTCACAATATAACCCAGCCGACCTAACAATAATAATATAAAGCCACAAAAATAACAATAGAGGGATTCTATGGGCATAGTAATAACAATATGGGGAGAATAGGGGCACAACAATATTAATAAGGGGTATAACTACAATAGTAAGGGGGTAATCACTAGTATTATAGGGACCCAACATGCCCCTC
>APFE030691725.1:41383-78779 GCA_000404065.3 Pinus taeda | reverse complement strand
TTTTGACCTTTCTTGCTCCTTTTCTTCTTCCTCTTCACAATCTATGTAGAATTATTTCTTCTCAGCACACTTATGACATTTAGTGTATTTGCTATCACAACTGTAACAAAGCCCTTTTGCTCTTTTTTCTTCCAATTGTTGTGGTGTCAACCTTATAGGTTGTGGAAGACTAGGGGCAACAACACTTCCGTCTTTATAGTTGTAAGTGGTATGCTTCCTGGTTGCCATAATTTTGCTTTCCATTTTTCTTGCTAACCTGAATGCCTTCTCTAATGAATCAGGTTCCCAAAGGCGAACATCATGTTGGATATTATCCTTTAAAGACCCAATGAACACATCAATCCTATGCTCCTCTGGAATATCTTTTACCCTTATGTTCAATTTTTGGAACTCCTCAATGTGCTCCATTATTGAACCCTTTTGTTTGAGACTTATCAATTGGCTAAAAAAAGTGTTGCTTTTTGTATCTTCATAATGTGCTATCAATTCTTCCGTAAAAATTGCCCAAGTGATAAATTGTTTATGAGAGCAAAGCCATTGATCCCATACAAACTAATTTGGTTCCAAATATAAAGTTGCCATACGTACCTTTTGTGTGTTTTGCACATTATTGAGATCGAAAAATTGCTCCATCTGTAATATCCATGTTGCGGGATCCTTGCCATCAAACTTCCTCATATCGATTTTTGGAATATGATGGGTCTTCGATCCCACATTAGAGCCTATGAAATCATGATTAACATTTCTTTTGTTCGCATCATGAGTTTCCTTTACTACTTTTTCACCATTAGTAAGTATTTCTTGTAGAAAATTTGTCAAATCTGTCTTCATATCTATCATGCTTGTCTTCAAGTTTGTGTTCAAATCTATCTTCAATTCTTCCATGTCTGTCTTCAAATCCATCTTCAAATCATCCATCTTAGCTTCCACGCCCTTTATCTTCGATTCCATGCCATTTATCTTAGCCTCTGTTAGCTTTTGTGAGGCTGACATTTTTGCACTTGGTCTTGTAATTTTGATATATCATGTAGAATTTCTTCCTCTTCTTCATGAGTCATGCTAGAGCTTTCAGGTTCCTTACTAGGTTTTTGCATTTTCTTTCCTTGGGGCATCAATTACCGATAATAATGCTCTACTATGCCCTTTGAATTCCTTCAAAATAAATTTTCAAACCAAGCATAAGCAAAAATTTAAGAAAATCTACACACCTTTTTTCACCTTGTAGGAGCTCGATATTGCCTCTGATGTATCTCTGTACTCCCCAATCATCTAGTTCTAAATTTGTGATCTGTAGTAGCCCTCTGTGTCCTCTTTCCAATGCCACAAGTCTGACCCAAATTGGATTCTCCAAGGAAGAGTTATGCGAAATCTCCCACAGTGACTTGATTATAGACTAGTTCAGTAGAGCAAACTTGTACGATGTGCCATGAGTCACTGTTTCTACCTTTGGATCTGAAAAATGCATACAAGAAACTGCAGTCCATCCTCTTTCTGTACCTTCTTATGAAATTTAAATCCGATCCCCAGAGAGAAAGTTATGACGATTTTACCCAGGTCACCTGTTTGGAATGTAATTCAAGAGTCTGCAAAAAGACCAAGTTCCTCAGATCATATCTCCATAAATATAGTGCGAAAAGCTCTGAAATTTGGACCCAAGATTTAGAGCGATTTCTTATCAAATGGGTTTTTTTTTGTGACTTCTGAAACCTCACAGAAAAAAATTTATAGCGAAAATGCCACGATGACCTGTTTGGAGCAGCGAAACCCTAGAATCCAAAGCTCTGATACCAAATGTTATGAAACCAGCTCAAGAAAAGATAGAAAAGATAGATCAACGCCTTGAATTCAGCCTCTTCGAGGGGCCAACCTCCTTTACATTACATAAATGAACAATTCTTGGATGATACAAATGAAAAGACCTCCTTTCTATATATAGGAGTCTAAGGGGTCATAACATAAACCCAGCTGACCTAACAATAATAATATAAAGCCACAAAAATAACAATAGAGGGATTGTATGGGGCACAGTAATAACAATATGGGGACAATAGGGGCACAACAATATTAATAAGGGGTATAACTCAATAGTAATGGGGTAATCACTAGTATTATAGGGACCCAACAAAATCTAGCAAGACCAAAAAAAATATCCAAGATATGAAGGATCATGCTCTAATATGCAAATTTAGATTATGACCCTCTCAAAAGGCATTAATTGGGTGGATCTGAAATAAATGGAACCTCCAAGGTAAAATAGAATTATATTTAGGGGAAAAAATATCCTTCATCATCATCTTCTCCAACTTGGAAGAAAAATAAAGGGCTTTTCAAGGATGGTCATATTTTTTCAATAATGCAGGGCTCTTCATGCGATTTTGAAAGGAGTAGTATAAATTGGAGAAGGAAGATTTCCTTGTTGCCTTTATGTGAGTTCATCTCTTTTCTCTTCCCAAGTAATATTTGGAGGATGAAACCTTTGAAGGTATTGACAACTTGTCAAAGTATCGAAGGCTACTAAGAGACGTAGATACACATCATATGCTTGGATCTATGTTTACATGAATATCTCTCAGCCTCTTCCAGCTTCTATAGATATTTATTATAATGATAATGTTTAGGAGCGGTCTCTAGATTATGAACATGTCCCATTTAGATGCATATGTTGTCATGAATGCATGCATAGTATTATGGATTATCTGATGAATACCTGGGAATCGCCTGAAGAACACCTTTCTCAGAAAGATCAAGATGATTTGGGAAACCCCCCCCCCCTTTCCCCACCCTCGCCCCCTGCCGCCCCCCCCCCCCCCCCCCCCCCCCCCCCCCACCCCCCCCCCCCCCCCTCCCCCAGTGAAGAATTTGAGTCCTTAGGGTACCTAAAATCCCAACCAAATCCCCGATTAATAGGTTCATGTCTCTCTCCTCTCAGAAGGAGTCTCCAAAGCAAGACAAAATTCAACGAACTATGCAATCAACAAAAGGAAAAGCATGCAATCAATAGAAGGAAAAGTCCGTGACCCTCTATCTAATCCTATAGAGTCAGTGCAAAAGTCTCTTGAAGAGCACCAATAAAATCCATCAACACAGGAAATGGTTAGCTCCTCTACAGAAGAAGTTCAAGCAAAAGCCCTACCAGAAGATATGGATCTAGATGACCCATGACTAATTTCACTTGCAAAATAATGGCATGGAAAAGATATGAAGGACATATCAGGTCATCATTCTAGGATTTTGTTCAATGCCTATCTTCGAAACAAGGAAAGAAAACAAATAGCCTCAAGTTCTTCACAGTCCGGTCATGGGGTTCAAACAAAGCATTTCAAGGTGGTCTGTAGGCAAGACAAAGAATCTAAAAAATGAGGTTGCAAGAGAAATAAGGCATTAATCCAAGAAGACGATGAACATTTAGTCACGCCAATGTCAGAGGCATTTCCCCCCTTGAAATCTTGATTCTTCAAGGAATTTTCTATGTAGTTATGATTATTGTAGTCAATTTCTCATTGCTAGTCTCAAGATTCTCTTGGATTTTTGTTCTCTTTTGGAAATCCAAGTTATATATAACATTTTTCTAATTAAGGAAATGATCTATTTACCCCCTCTTCCTCCAACACACACACACACACACATATATATTAAATTTGACTATTTTGAAAAGTAATTTTATTTATTTATTATGAAATTCCTAATACTATTATTTCGTTTGTTTTGTTTTTAATGGCAAAATCTAACTAGTAGTTGCAATGGCTTTTTTCACCGGAATCATGTAATATAATTTCAAGCAAAATTGTGAGTTTTTTGTTAAAATGTTTTCGAATACATAAATAAATTCAGCCTTGAAAACCATAAGACGTTTGACCTTCTATTAAATACAATAATTAAAAACTTTTTAAAAATATTTACAAGATTTTTTAAAATAAATCATTAGCTTAAACTTATTTTATATGTAAATAATTATTTAATTAATAATTAGTTACATGACTAATATAAATTCATAACAAACAATATAAATTTATGGAAATTTTGAAAATATTGAAATATATATATATAATAATTATAATGATGAATAGAGGAATATAATACTGGGGAGGGAGGCGATCTAGGGTTAGGCACATGGACGGAACTTGGGTTTAGGAGTTGGGGACTGGCTGCAGGTGGCAGGCCTATAGGACTGAGAAATTGATAGGGAGGTAGTACGGGAGGCGACCAGTTGGCATCGACAGACCCGAGGTTGTCAGGCACGAGAGGACAGAGGTAGACAGGTGGAAGACGGTAGGAGTGAACGGAATTCGGGGTAGGAAGTCCCATAAGCACATGAACGTAAATAGAGAATGGTAATCGGCAATGCAAAAGAGTTCAGGTTGAATTTGTGATGCACTGTCGTCTCCTACGCTCAGCACACACTTGAATCTGAAACAAAGAGGGTCGTTTTTCCTGCTAAGCAATTAACAAGGAATAGAAAGGTAGAAGATGGTCAAACCAAGCATTTCTATTAATTTGGACCCCAAGCCTGGGGACATACTATCGGTCTGGGGTCTGGAGGTAACAGACCAGAATATAGAGCGATATATTCGTCCAGCTGGATGATCAAGGAGGAAGAAAGGAGGTTCGGAAGCGGGTTGGAAGCAGAGTAAAACCCTAGGGATCCTAGAAGAAAGTCTAGGGCTGTCGTGTCTAGAAAATTGGGAACGGCAGCAATTGTAAGAGAGGTCGTCCTTGTTGGAGCACAGAGTGGCAGACAACGGAGGTTTCCAATTAAGTCATGACCCATCTCGCCCTCTCAGTCATTTTTATTCAGCAAGGTTAGAGGACATCGTAATGAGTTGTGGGTTTAAAAGCAATGAAGGTCGAAGCACCTGCCAACCGGTGGAGTTAGGTTTCAGGAAAGAGGAGATCATGTAGAGACTGTCTCATGCCCATACAGACAGTAGCCCTTACATAATCGAATAGAAAAAATCCCTACAACAAAACCCAATTATAGGGGCGGGGATTGCTGGCTTGCTAGAAATAGCAGAGGGCTAGAAAGCGGATGGGGATAGTCTGAAGAAGAAAAGAGGAATTAATTGGACAGACGTCCAGAAAGGGAGTGTAAGTGGAAGGGAAGGAGAGATGGTGGATTAGGCACCGATAACTAGAGCGGAAGACCCAAATCAAGTAGGAGGAAGGATTATCGAAGGGCTTAGAAAATTTAGGAAAGAGGGAAGTGCTAGAACACTCCCAGAAGCAACAACCAATGTGGAAGCAAACTCACATAACAAGGAGGAAAGGTTTTGACAGTGGCAGGGGGGGGAGAAGAGGAAAAAACACAAAATAATCAAGAAAAGAAAAATTGTAGCTAATTTGGTCCTAGGAATGGACGTTCAAATTGACAAGGCCGTGGAAGTTGCAAAACTAATCCTAGTAGGAAGGGCTAAAGGTAAGAAATACTCCGCCAACTTTATTCAGGAATGGACCTCAAAAAATTGGCAGGAAGCTCAGGACATAGCTTTTCTGGTCACTACATTGGCAAAAGGATGGTTCATGGTTAAGTTCAAGAAGAGAGAATTAGTGGAATGGTTCATGGTTAAGTTCGAGAAGAGAGAATTAGTGGAATGGTTCATGGCAAGGAATTCGTGTTTCGAGAGACATCCAATCTTCTTCAAGAAATGGAACCCCGTGTTTGATGCATAGAGGGAAAGGGTGGACGAATTACCTATTTGGTTTCGCATGCCCAGACTACCATTGTTTCTTTGTGTCGAATCAGTATTCAAGGCCATTGGTAGCCACTTGGATGAATTCGTGGAAGTAGACATGTCGTTTCTACAAACAAGAGATTAGTGGATGGCCCGTATATTGGTAAGTTTAAACCCTCGTTCAGGCTTGGCGCAGGAAATCAACTTACAGTACAAGGACTTCAAGAATGCCCAAATTTTATACTATGAACATCTGCGTTCAGATGTCACGGGTGTCACAATTATGGACACCTGACAAAAGAATGTTCGTTGGGGTTTAGGTGAAGAAGAAAGCAGAGGAAGGCAGAGGAGGGGGTAGCATAAGACGAGAAGACCAAGGAAGGAAAGTCAAAGAAAGGAGTGGGAGACGATCAGATGGACATAGATAGGCCTCAGTATGACTCAGTGGAGAATATGGAGGTGCAGGAAGAAGGGTGCCCAACAATTCAGCCATTTTAGCAGCAGGAGGAGATAAGGCAGGAACTAAAACCAACAGCATAAAAGACCAGGAGTTATACTCGCCCAAAAGAGGGTATGGTTCTGGTCTCTTCCCTTCCTCTTTTTACTCCTCCTTATTCTTTGATTATTTTAGAATCAATTCCTGGTCCCTCCAGGCCTCAGAATATTGTTATTTCCATTTCAAAAATAGCAAATGAACAATTGGAGAGTATCATTACATCTATCCCTGATCTAGATCTGAACCGAAAGACTACAAAGGGAGAGGATCGCCAATTCTCGTAGATACCCTTACCGTGAAACCCTCCTACAACCTCAAACCCTGAGAGAAAAAGCCTCATCCATGGGAGGCAGCAGGTGGGATCTAAATGTAGAATCCCCAAGCAGGGGACTGGACATTGCGGATGGGAAGCAAATGTCCATCTTCGAGGTGCTTAGAGTAGTGAAATCCCCCCCTTAGGTAATCCAATGATCATCATATCCCTGAATTGTAGGGGTTTAGCCAGTAATCCTAAAAAACTGGCTCTAAAAGAGGTAATCCGCAATTATAATCCGGACATTCTTCTACTTCAAGAAATGTTGGGAGCAAGAGAAGAAGTTTTACAATCTCTATCTAAATTAATGCCAGGATGGTTCATCTAGGCATTGGATGCCAAAGGCCACTCAAGAGGACTAGCATTGGGAGTAAAACAAGGGAAGTTAAGAGTCCTGAATATCCAGGTGGATGTTGGTGGCCACCCACCTATCCCACTTGGACCCCCACAATTGTCTCTTTCAGTTTTTCAGTTTCATGATCCAGGTGTATGTTGGTGGCCACCCACTTGTCCCACTTAAACCCCCACAACTGTCTCTTTCAGTTTTTTAGTTTCCGTAATTATAGCACAATTTACTATTTTTAGCAGTTTTTCGGGTCCTGAACTTCCGGAGCCGTTTTGAGGCCCTAAACTACGTTTTTTGGGAAATCTAGGAGCAATATGGGTCCATGGACTGATGTTTCTCTTCCCAAAGTTGTAGTGGTCGGATAGATATTTCTAACGAGCTATTGCACGCGTCAAACGAAGATCGGGTGCCAAAGTTACGACCCTTGAAAGTTGATTTACCAAAACTTACCCAAAACAGGGCCCACAATTTGGCATTTCATCTTCTAGGGTTAGGTTTTGGGATGTTAAGGGTTTTCCATTGTTTCACAATAATAAATTAGTCTTCGAGCCTCATTTTAATACAGTTCAGAGCCATGTAGCCACCACATCTCTTCTTAGAGATAAGCTACCATTGCCCTAGCTAATTTATTTCCATTTATGTTTGTAAGCATATTTCAATATTTTACATTAATGAAATGAAGTATTATTTCCACTGCATCTATGTGTTTATGGTTATCTCTATAATTTGTTGTGTTCTTATTTAAATCTGGACCAGTGGTATCAGAGCGGTCTGTTTTTTCTTTGTTTTTCTTTGCATGTCCCCAACAAGGTCCGGATATAAGGAGTTAGGACTTGAACTGGTCGAACCTTTGCAAGACCAACCTCAGAAATCCTGATGGCCTCCCATGGTGGATGAAAAGAAATATGAGGGGGCAGTAGATCCTATCAAAATCTTGCTCGAAGAAGCCCTCAAGTGACAAAGAAACGCGATGATGGACAACTTTGCCCAGATCCTTCAGCGGCTACCCAGAGGTGACGCATCGGCTTCCAACAGCTACTCTGGAAACGCCACATCGTTTAAGGTACAAGATAATTTTTAAACCCACATATTCGAGGGTCAGATAGATGCAGATGTCATCAATAAATTGTTAAATCTGCTAGAGGGTTATTTTTCTGTTCATGATTTTTCCAGTCGGGAAAAGATTATTTTCGCTCTTCTTAAAGCAGCCCCCCACATCAAGGACTGGTGGAAAACCTATTGTACGGGCTCACTATTTTTGGCCACACCCACTTGGAATTCATTCTGGGATGCCATCAAGGAGCAGTACTACCCTGTCAAAATCTATGAGGACAAATACATAAAGTGGACCATGCTGCAGCAGGGAAGGGACCAAGATGTGCCAGAGGACACAAACATTTTTCATACCCTTCGTACACAATTGGGTATCAAGGGTTCTGAGCTGCATTTGGTACTTAAATACCATGGCTGCCTACACAGATACATCCAGGAAGAGATGAAGTTCTTGAACATCTCCTCACTTGGCATGGCATACTGATACGCTGTCAAGATAGAGCAAAAGTTTAAACAAAAGAAGCGAGACTTTGGATCTACAAATCCGAAGCAAGGGAAAGGTGCCCCCAAACCACAAAACAAAGGACAAAGCCAAGGCGGGGACCCCAAGACAACCCGCCAAAGCTGCAAGCAAAGAACAGTATCACGAGGCCGAAAAAGGACACAGGAAAGTGGTGTGATGCCATAATAGCTCCACTCACAACACAAGTGAGTGTTGGACCAAGCAGTCGTTGGTGGTCGAGTTGAAGGCTTCCAAATCAGATGCATGTTCTGACCCTGAGTCAGAACCTGACAAGGGGAATGACAAAGGGAACTAGACTATTGACGCAGAGCCCAACGCCATTTTTGCTACCGCCAAGATCCAGAAGAATGAGCCCGAAGATCCAGAGGAAGGGGAAAGTATTTTCCACTCACAAAAGTGGGTGAAGGGTTCGCCGCCGCAATTCATTATCGACAGTGGCAGCCAAAAGAACCTCATTTCAACAGAGTTCGTGAAGCGGTTGGGCCTACCGACTACACCACTCTCGCAGCCATACAGTATCGAGTGGCTTCACCAAGGACAAGATCTTCGAGTTCTCCAGTAGTGTCACCTTCCCTACAGCATAAAACCCTTCACAGACGAGGTATTGTGTGATGTTACACCTCTGGATGTTGGTGATGTATTACTAGGCCAACCATACTTGTGGAGGCGACATGCTGTGTATGAGTCAAGGCCTCGCGCTGTTATTATTTCTTTGGGTAATTCATTATACAGGATACCAAAGGTAGCCCCACCTACCGCCACCTCTTTGATTGTTGCTAAGAAATTCAACAAGCTTGTCTCACAGACTAGGAAATTCATTTTCTCTCTGGTTCGCTACCAAAGTAAGGGGAAGATCGTCACCACATCCATGACCCCCGCGAAGGGTTCCTCCATGCAGCAGCAGCAGCAACAGAGGGATGTAGTCATGAAAGAACACATGAATAAATTCTCCTCACCCACAAGGGTACCACACAAGTTTCAGGTGGGCTCGACAGAAAGAACACCTTACCAGAACCCATCAAAAGCTTAGACCACTCCGGCATGATCCTTACACCATTACCAAGGCCATGGGAAACAATGTTTTGGAGCACAATAGTCCCTCATTGCTTCGCCTGCACCAAGTGTTTAATGTGTACCGCCCTTGACCATGCTTCCCACCATTACTGGACACATCAGCAATTGCAGAATAGCTCGCCAGGAACCAAGTTCAACGGCAGTTTCCTCATCTCATGGAGGAACTCAACACAATGGGGAACATTGCTTCCTAGGGGGGAGGAATGATCCAGGTGGATGTTGGTGGCCACCCACCTATCCCACTTGGACCCCCACAACTGTCTCTTTCAGTTTTTTAGTTTCCTTAATTGTATCAAAATTTACTATTTTTAGCATTTTTCCAGTTTCCGTAATTGTAGCACAATTTACTATATTTAGCAGTTTTTCGGACCCTGAACTTTTGGAGCCGTTTTGAGGCCCTAAACAACGTTTTTTGGAAAATATGGAAGAAACATGGGGCCATGGACGAATGTTTCTCTTACCAAATTTATAGTGATCAGATAGATCTTTCTAACGAGCTATTGTACGCATCAAACGAAGATCGGGTGCCAAAGTTACGACCCCGGGTAGTTGATGTACCAACTTACCCAAAATTGGCCCACAATTTGGTGTTTCATCTTCTAGGGTTAGATTTTGGGATGTTAAGGGTTTTCCATTATTTCTCAACAATAAATAGGCCTTCGAGCCTCGTTTTAACATAGTTCAGAGACATGTAGCCACCACATCCCTTCTCAGAGACAAGCTACCATCGCCCTCGCTGGTTTATTTCCATTTATGTTTGTAAGCATATTTCAGTATTTTAATGAAATGAAGTATTATTTCTATTGCATATCTGTGTTTATGGTTATCTCTGTAATTTGTTATGTTCTTGTTTAAATCCAGATCACCTAAACACTTGGGGGTTGGACCAGGCGATTGGGATAGAAGTTTACTCCCTAGAGATCTGCAATAACCTATTGATTCTCAATATTTATGGGCCCTGTCATGAAAAAACCCATTTCTGGAATAACCTTTGTTCTAAGTATCTTATGGATAACCTGAATCTGGTGATTGGGGTGACTTAAACTTCTCCCTAGGCACAGCTAAAACCTGGGGCCCCTCTGCTAGAGAAGACCCGCTCTCAGACTTTTTCACAAAAATCATCAAAGAAAATACGTTGCTAGACATTAATCTGCTGAAACCAAGGCCTACCTGGAGGAATAGGAGAATAGGGGAAGATCGAGTTTCCAAAAAACTGGATTGGTTCCTCATGAGAGAGGAGGTAGCAGTAAAGATCCCAACTTTCCATTAGTGGGTTGGGGAAGGAGGTGATTCTGATCATCTTCCAGTCTTGTTATAACTAAAAAGGCACCCCAAAAAGTCGGCAAGTCCCTTCAAATTTAATCCAACTTGGCTAATGGAGGATTCGTATAACACTCTATTTAAAGAAACCTAGAGACCTGTGAGGTTCAGTGAGACAGGGGACAAATCTTACCACTTTATGGAGAACCTAAAACACCTTAAGAAGGCCACGATAGAATGGGCCAAAGCCAAGAAAATGAAAGAAGCTAAAGACCTAATCCAAATAGGATGGAACTCGATGAGCTCGGAAGCCCAGAAGCTGATGGATATGAGACACCAGAAAAATGGGATAGGATCAAGCTACTGGAAACCCAAAGGAGTAAAATCCTTTTAGCAATAGAAGAATAGTGGCAATTGAAAAGTAGGGCCATCTGGTTAAGGGTTGGGGATGAAAACACTAAATTCTTCTAAAATTATGCAAAAGGAAGGAAAAACTCAAACACCATTTGATCCTTAAAATCAGAGGAGGGAAGGAAGGCAAGAACTTTAGAGGAACTATCATCAATGGGAATATGACACTTCCAAAATCTCTTTACAGCTCCTTTGGAGGTGTCACTAAATGAAGTGATCTGGACAACTCAGGCTTTCCCTCACTATGCATATGAGGAGGAATCTGATGAGCTCATGGGGGAAGTTAGAAGGGCAGAGGTCGAAGGAATCATAAAATCAATGCCAAAGGATAAGAGTCCCGGACCAGATGATTGGACAATGGAGTTGTTTCAACATTTCTTCAAGACAATAGGTAGTGAATTAACTGAAGTGGTTGAAGAGTCCAGAAGAAAAGGTGCAATTTATGCCCCTTTTAATGCTACCTTCATAGCCTTCATTCCGAAGAAGGAAGACCCAGCCTCTTTCGAGGATTTTAGACCGATCTTCTTATGCAACAGTATTTACAAAATTATAGCAAAGGTGATTGTTGTCAGATTGAAGCCTTTGCTATCCAAGCATATTTCAAAAGAACAATTTGGATTCTTGGATGGGAAACAGATTAATGAGGCAATAGGCATGGCTCAGGAAACTATTCATAGTATTAAACAAAACAAAAAGCAAAAGAGCAGTAGTGAAAATTGACCTATCTAAAGCTTATAATAGAATCAGTTGGATATACCTCCGTATGCTACTCACCCATCTAGGGTTTCAAGTGGAATTTATAAATTGGGTCATGGGGTGCTTGACCAATGTAAGCTTTGCATTGCTAATCAACGGAGCAACATCCCCCTTTTTTCAAGGACAAAGAGGGCTGAGACAGGGCTACCCCCTATCTCCTCTCCTTTTCCTCCTTGTAGCAGAAGGACTCAGTCAGTTGATTCTAGAGTCCAAAAGAAAAGGATATATTTGTGGAGTGGAAGTGGCTATCAACCTATATGTAACTCATTTATTATTTGTGGACGACATACTTCTCTTCAGCAATGGAAGAAGGAGCGACACAAAGGAGCTAAAAAGGATTTTGGAACTCTTCCTCAAGGTGACGAGCATGCAAGTGAATAAAGAAAAATCCCTTCTGTTGTTGGAAGGATTCAATAGAATGGAAGCATTGAATATAGCTGAAGACCTGCCCTTCGAAGAACAGAAGTTAGAAGATAGCTTCAAGTATATGAGATTCTTCCTAAAGCCACACTCATACAAGAAACATGATTGGTTCTTGCTAGTAGCAAAAATAGAATCTAGGATCACTCATTGGAGCTTCAAATGGTTGTCTAGAGCAGGAAGACTGACTCTCATTAAATCAATCCTTTTGGCCATACATGTATATTTGGCAGCATTAACATGGGTTCCAAAAGGAATCCTGGAAAGAATCAGACGAGTATGTAGCCAGTTTCTCTGGCTAGGTTCAAAGGAGGAGTCGATGTTGCCCTGGGTGGCATGGGATAAGATGGCAAGGCCAAAGGAGTGGGGAGGATGGGGAATAAAAGAGTTAACCACTTTTGGACCATCTCTAGCAGCTAAGTTGAGATGGAGACTAATAAAGATGGAGAATCTATGGACAATAATAGTCAAACAGAAGTACATCGATCCCATTCCATTGGATGATTGGACCAGGAAGCCAAATAAGAAGAAAGGGAATGCTTCAGTGGTGTGGAAAGCCACCATAGACGCTTTCAATATCATAGAACAAGGCCTTTCCTGGCAAGTAAGGAACGGTCAACAAGTCAGGATAGGGAAGGATCCATGGGTGGGGTGCAATGAGGGATTTTCAATTTCCCCAGGTCTTATAAACCAGCTAGACACCATAGGCATTCAACACATAAGCCAGATTGGGAAAAATGGTCACTCCACCATATGGGGACAAGCCTAGTTGTCCAGGACCGACTTAAACCTTAATCAACAATGGAAGGAGAAGTGACATAACTTCAATAAGGAACTGACCAGGTCTAATGTCAGGCTAAGAGATATACTAGATCAGCTGGTATGGGCACATGCTACCACGGGCTTTTACTCTCCAAAACAGGGATATAAATTTCTTATGTCAAGAAAAGAATGGGGGAACCAGGAATGGTGGGTTAGCCTCATCTGGAAGCTAAAATGCCCAACCAAATCTCGGATGTTCTTCTAGTGCATTCTCAGGAATAAAGTGCCAACTTGGGATATATTACAGAGGAGATATAAGTCGGGCCCAGGGAGGTGTGTTTTATGTAAAAATGAAGTAGAAACAATCCAACATCTCTTTTTAAAATGCCCATTCACAAAGGAGGTATGGATGGAATCAGGGACACTGATTCAGATCAGGATGACCTGGGAAGGGGAATCACTAGCAGAAGTATGGAATAAATGGTGGAAGGATTATCCTGAAGGAAAATTGAGGAATCTAGAATTAAGTAATTTAGTTTAAAATATACTTTTATGATTAAAAGTTATGAAGATTTGTATTACTATTTTTAATTAGTGAAATTAGTAATTAGGATGGTTGTACTAGTATGACATGACATGAAACGGGTTGATTTAATTTTATTTAAATAATGTAAGTATTTTATTATATTTTATATAAAGAATAGTTTTAAAAACTCATAAATTAGCTCAGAAAATAATGGAAATTTTGATAAGATTATGATAAAATTTCGCAGAATTTTTTGAAATTTTGGGTTGTTAAATTTCAGGAATTTAGGTGCCCAGGTTTTTTAATTTGTTGTTGAATCTATTTCCACCATCAAATCCAACATTTTTATTTTTTTGAAAATTTTGTTACTCAATTCTGCAAGAAACTTTCAGTCCAAACAAATTGTAGCACCGGTTAGAGAAATTTATTTATATACTACATTTATATATCTTATTAAATAAATTAATTTCATAAAATACAAATTATTATTTTTTTATTATAATATTTCATTGTGAGTTATGAAATTAGATTTATATTATTATAAATATTTTCAATTGAGATTTAAATTAGGTGTAAGAATACAATTTCAAAAGAATATTTTTTTTTCAATGTGGTTTACATACTCCGGAGATTGGTGACCACTACATCTATTTGTAGTAGGGAGATTCACCCGAAGGGATCACTTCTTTGGTGACCACTACATCCATTTGTAGTAGGGAGATTCCCCCGAAGGGATCACTTATTTTGGGCTCAATCGTGAGCCTAATCGGGAGAGTGTCGAGAGAATAAATGTTTGTTTATTTTCATAAAGTTTACATATTTTATTTTTTGAAAACGTTTAAGTTTGGTATGAAAGTTATGAAATTTGTGGTTTTTTTTATAGCGTAAATAAAGGAATAGTTTTGTTTTTATGTTTAATGTTTTATTTAAATATATATTATTATTATTTTCAATTTTATTATATTTTATTTTTTTTAAACAATTATGATAGTATTTTTAATTTTATATGGTTGGGTGCAAAGGTATTATGATGGTCTTTCATGAAGCATTAGTGGCATGCAACATGGAAAATAACAATTTAATTTGGATGAATGATTTTAGGTACTTTCACAATGAATTTGAATATGGTATAAAAAAGACTAAATGTAGGAAAATGAATTAGCTTTACACATAAATAGTTTTTATTTATACAAGTTGTTTGTGTCTATGTGAAACTATTTTTTTTTTAAATAGAATGTTATTTATGATGAAAAATATAATACACAAATATTTTAGTTAGTGCTAACTATGGTACCTAAACAACACATTGTTCTTGTGCACTACTATATATATATAATGAAAGTCATTTTATCCTTCAAAGTATAAAGTCTTATGTTAGTGATAGGTACAAGGTCACATAATTTTTTCTAGATCTTAGTCTATATTAGTGTAATTTAAAAGTTATTTTAAAAATGATTAATGTGAAAAAAAGTTGTCGTAGAAAAAAGAGGTATGTATCTTAATATTTTGATATATGTGACGACAAAATATATTACAAATAGTAAGCAATATTTTTTTTTTCTAAATTATATATTTGGAATTTTCACAATTGACTCTATATGTATCCATAGTTTCATCAATAACAAATTTGTCTAGCCTATAGAAAAATAATGTTAAAAATAGAGATATTCATAGGCGTTTAGAAAAATGGAATTTTTAGTATATGTAGAGCCCAAGCCACCAAGTTTGTCATCTAATCCCATACACAAGGAAACCAACTCAAAAAACACATACATTAGAGTTATCGTTCCTTCCTAAAAAAATGAAATGAAAAGAATGGACATGCACACTAAGAACATGCACATGCTCTAGGAATGCATGCACGCTTTTATTCCTAAGTCCACCTCTCCTCATCTCCTCCCTTTTTATCCCTCTCACCCTATCCCCTCATGCCCATGTCCCTTGGTCTCACATATCTCCCTCACCTATCAATCTACCCTTTACTCTTCTCCCCTCCTCCCACTTTTCCTCTCTTGCATTACCCATTCATACGAACTTCCCATTGTCTCACCTATCTCCCCTCTTCTCACCCCTCCCCTTTTGCCACTAATATTCATCTATATTTCCTCTTTGCTCACCTCCTCTCCTAACCCCTTCATCCCCTCCATGATCCATAAACAGTCATGATATTCCATTGGATCGTTCATCATAATAGATATGATAAAATTATACTTCACAATCTAAAATCTACATTATGAGAGTTTATTTCTCTTTATATTTATGTATCTGTAAATTATCATTTATTACATATGCATGCAAATTATAATTATGTAGAAAATACAGAAAAATGAACTAAAAACTCACAAACCAAAATTGACACAAGATATATCCTGGGAAACCTTTTAGGGAAAAAACCCAATTGCAAGGTGAGGTCACTTGATTGTCTTTATTTGAATAGAAAATGGTTGCAAGTGCAAATAAGTAAGGTTTGTGGCTCATGGGCTACTATAGTGCAAAAATCCTCTCTATGTGCTCTCCCCCTATCCCTCTCGACCACTTTACTCATCTTTGGAACAAAATTCCCTCAAAAAGAATTGAAACCCCTTTTCCTCCTATTGGTCTAGTTATAACATGATCCGATAGCGTAATAGTGGTTATGTTTGACTCCTTCAACTCTTAATTAGAGTTACAATATGAAGTCTTCTAGATTATTTTTCATCATAATCACGCGACAAGCCCATTTGTCATGAAAAATGGGGGCTGACGTAACACCCTCTTAAATTATGGTGGTCAAAGTAGGAAGGTCAACTTCTAAGTGGTATCACTCTTGCATATGGATTGTGATTGAGGCCAGTCTTGTGTCATTGGAAAGGTATATGTGTTTAGAATTGGAGAAATAAACAAGGTGCTAAAGTAGCAAAGTTTTAGCCCAATAAACGTCGTTTAATTCCTAAAAAATCTCTTGTAAGGTTTTAGACCCCAATTTTTCAAAATTGGGTCTCTCTTTGAATCTTGATGATGAACCACATATGATGGTTCAAAATGTCAAAACCACCAATACTTATGTGACGAATTCGGAAATAAATTATCATCAAAATAATTGCAGAAGCCTAAATTCTCAAAACTAGGCCTCGCTAGAAAAATGGTCTTGTCAGTTGATTCATACACTTTCTTCACTCTAAAATCATTGAAATGGATGACAACAATATTATCTAATCTGGATCACACCTCCCCATTTTTGGAGGCTCTTGGTCCACAAAGATTCTACTGAATGAGGTGAGGAAAATTTTCCTCCACCTTCTCTCATGGGTACCATTTAGCTTTGCCAAGAAGTTGTCCTTTCAACCCAATCTTCCAAAGATCATGCTGCCCCTATCTTGTATTTTTAGACTTCTTATACAAAATTATATCATTTTTCAACTTTGCTAGAAAATCTTGTGCCAAATCCTTTACAGAAGCTAGGATTTGTTCCTTTTCCTGATATAGCATGGATGGCTCATGGAGTTTCAAATTCTCTACATTTAGAATTGAGTAAATGTACATGTTGGGGGTAGACTAAGTCTATGGGCATTATCTCCTGCCTTTTCTAATATCTCAAAGGGACCATATTGTAGAGCCTTCATTTTCTTACTAGGACCTTGTAGCCTCTCCTTGTTCAACTATTATCATACTCTATCTCTCACCTTGAATGACTTCTTTGTTCTGTGTTGGTCATGCTTGGCCTTATATTTTTCTAGTAACTTTTATAGTGTCTCAAGGCTTGTATACAGATTTGCATGATCTTTTCTACAAATGTTTCCTCCCTTAAAGAATATTTTGTAAGATCCTCCCTTACCCCTCCTTGTTACCCATATGTAATATCAAAAGGTTAAGGTGGGGAATATCCAAAACAAGTTACAAATGGGGACTTACCATTAGAAGTGTGGATTGCTATGTTACAAGAGTGCTATATATATATATCACACACACCAAATTTTCATCCCAGTTCTTTGGATTCTTTTGATTGTAACCTCTCAAAAGATATATCAAAGCCTCGTTGACTAATTTTGTCTACCCGCTATTTGTGGATGGAATGTTATATACCTCTTTAAATTTCCATCCATCTTCTCCTGTAATGTAGTCCAAAATGCACTGAGAAATCTTATGTCCCTATCTGAAATGATGCTTCTTAGTATCCCAAAGTGGACCTAGACTTGTCTAAAGAAGAAGTTCACTACTTCTTCCTCATTGATGGTCTTTTTACATGTCATCAAAAGATACATATTTCTAAGCCTTTCAACTACCATGAATAGATAGTCATGCCCCTTCCTAGTTGTTGGTAAACCTCCCACAAAGTCCATGGAAATGATTTCCTAAGGAAAGGTGGGTATAGGTGAGGGATGATATAGACCTTATTTCATATTACTATGCTTTTGGTACAATAAAGCATGCATCCTCTTATGAACCTAGATACATGTTCTTACATCTTGGACCAATATACATAACTTTATAAGTTGACCACTATCTTCCCTACACCAAAGTTCCCTATAACCCTGGAGGTGTGAGCCTCTCTAATCAACTGCAATTGTTCACCTTTAGGAGCACATAACTTATCCAACATGTTGAGTAATTTGTCCTGCAGATGGTATTTGAATGAACTATCACCATTGTGCACACTAATCTGGCTCTATAAATGTTAAAATACCTCCTTGAAGTCCTCATCCTCTAAATAAGCCTCTATGTATGCATCATGGGAAAATGGCTCCATGTGCATAAGAGTTCCCAAATTGGTGATCTTTGATGTTGGTGGCCTTGAAAGCATGTCAATCAACTTGTTTGTGTTGTCCTTCTTTTACTTCATCGCAAACTGAAATGGATATGGAAACTGCATCCACTTGTAATGCCTATTTTGTTGTAGTATAATCTGGGCCTAAAGTTATTGTAGTGGATGGTGATTTGTGTGGGTTATTGTCTCCTTTCCAATTAGATAATGTTTACACTTCTTCACATATTGCACTAGGGCATATATTTCATTGTCGTAGGTATGGTAGTTACATAGTGCCCCATGAAATACTTTAGAATGGTAGCATACATTGTCTTCCTCCTTGCATCAAGACAACTCTCATAGTAAACCCACTAACATATGTCTCCACTTCAAAAGGAATGTTGCAAGTTCAGTAATGCTAGAACTGGCACTTGACTGATCTTCTTCTTTAGATCCTTAAAGGCCACCTTGTTGGCCCTTCACCCACTAAAAAATCTTGCCAACTGCTATTATGGTGCAGAGTGGTATTGCTACCACTAAAAACAAAGCTATGAATTTCCTCATGTATTATGTTTCCCTAATAAAACTCCTAACCTGAGAAACATTAGTAGGAACCAACCATTTCATGATGCTCTCCATCTTGGCAGGATCTATTTTCAGCTCTCCTCCACCTATTGCATACTCCATATACACCAAAAATTGTTATGAAAACTCAGACTTCTTGAGATTTGCTATCAGTTGGTACTTATTTAATGTCTCCAACACCTGTGTCAAACGTGAGATGTGCTCATCCCAAGTAGCATTATATACAAGTATATCTTCTGAATAGGCAATATAAAATGAATCTATAAAAGGGAAAAATATATCATTCATTAATCTCATAAACATAGTCAGTGCATTGCATAGGCCAATTGGCATGGCTAATCGCTCATACAAACCTTCCATAGTTTTGAAGGAGGTCTTCCAAGTATCTTCTTCTCTAACTTGAACCTGGCGATATCCATACTTTAAGTCTAGCTTGGTGAAGTATTTCGCTTGTTGCAATTGATCCAACATGTCATTTATTCTAGGCAAGGGGTACCTATTCTTGAATGTAATTTTTTTCAATGCCTTGTAATTTATACACATTCATGAAGTCCCATACTTCTTTGGAAAAATGATGATGGGTGGCCCACATGGTGATGTACTCAGTCGAATGACATCCTATTCCAATAGTTGTTGCAATTGTTCCTTCACCTCAATTGCTTCTATAACAAACTACCTGTTCAACCTAATGTTTGGCAATGGAGAGTCCAACAATAACTGGATCTCATGCTCCACTTCTCTCTTGGTCGATAGCCCTTTAGGATCCTCGAACACATCCCTGTATGCCTGCAGTAAGTCTTCCAGTTATTGTTTATGTTTCCTAGTACACCCATTTAGGGATGCATTAGCCCTTACTGAGTCTTCTACAAACTAATTTTCTCTTAAAAACAATAAAACATACTTATTCCTAGAAATGATCAATTTATTAGCTTGGTTGGAACTTACCAATGGAATTTTTGACATGCCTTTGTGTGCGTTGATTGTGAATGACTTTCCATCCTTGATGAGGGAATCTTGGTTAGCTCTCTACATGAAGATTACATCTTGAATGCAGATATAGGGACTTCTAAAAGCCACTCCTCATACATCAGGGGGAACCACATCTAGTTCTAATTCATGAATGAAATAAACATTGATAACAAATTTACTGATTTTGCACTATTTTGTTTCCTTTATTTTTGCATCCATATTTACCCATCCCAATGGATATGAGCTTGGATGATTATTAACTTCCATGCCTAATTTGTTGACCAACTCTGCTACAATAAAAACTCACAAACCACAATCAACACAAGATATATCCTGGGAAATCCTTTTGGGAGAAAATCTAATTGGAAGGTGAGGTCGCTCCACTCACTTTTTAATCAGGTGATCAAATTTTAGCTCAAAAATGAAAGTGCCAAGAAAGTCTTAAAACTAGTGTCAAGTCGAATTGCTCATTATTTTGAATCCAACAATATTTGTTTCACCTCAATCTGACACCGTATGATCAATTTATTGTGTTTTGAGCGTTTGTCCCAACAACTAAAAAAAGGAGCATGGTGCTGACTGGGCAGCTGACTAGGATTCTGTCCTACTGACTCATCAAGGGTGACTATGCAGGTACGGACCAACCAAGTGTCGCCAAGTGGCAGGTTCTAGTTCGACGATTTTTGGTGATTTTTTATTAGTTGAGTGTGGACCAAAGAAATGGTGCCACATGGCCCAATCACAGGATGCCATGTGGCAGCCCCAAGGTGCATCAAAATATTGGCAAGGTCAGACAAGCCTCAATAGGGATCAAACCCATGACCTCGTTGTAAATAGAGCTCCTCTCCACCGTTGAACCACCAATGGTTCTTATTAACCATGATCAAGAATTTATATTTAAAGTTTATGCGATTCAAGGTCACATAACCCACCATATAACCGAGTGGACTAAGGTGTTGACGCTAACAGGTGAGAGGGCTAGGTTGGAGCCCTAGCCCCCAATCCGATGATAAACCATAGAATCGAGATCGGGGTGGCAAGCATTAAGGCGACGAGCATGAAGATTCGAGGGCTAGCCCTAGGTTTATGGAGTAGGGGGAACCGTGGCAAGGTGGTTAAGGAGCTAAGCTGGCGAGGGCGGGTAGTTAGCCCCAGGGAACAACCACATGGCCCATGTTGCCTTGATTTTCGCTCTTAAGGGCTATTGGGAAATTTAATTATCTAACAAATTGCGTTGGCGAAGGGCAAAATTGTCACCTCGTTAGCGGAAAACAGGGCATATTTGTAGGACAATTAGATTATTGGTCCGATTTGTAGGATGGATAACAACAAAACTACATGGAGAGATTGTAGAGCCACATCTTTATGAGTTTTTTGTGTTTTGGAGCTCAAGAAGGGTCCATTTAGGGGTTTCTGAACATTCTAGATCCAATGGTGACCTTTATTTATTGGTTTGAGAACATATAATAAGACCTTTTACAAGTTTAAGTCCAAGGGTGTATGGATCAATCAGGGTATTGGGGCAGTTCTTGAAGGTGTTTGAGCATGGAGAAGGCCTTGTAGGGGTTTTCTTACCTTCAGAATTCTACTGCAACAGTTGTTACTTGCAGGGTTCAGCTCAGGTTTACTTTTCTCACTATGCCATGTGGAGGCAAGCTTTTTTTTTTGCTCTTCAATGTGAAATTGAAGTGCTTTCATGCTCATGTAAGCTCATTTTCAGTTGAAGTATAGGGTCTTTGTAGGAGATACCTTGTGTTTTTGTTTTATGTGAGAATTCTTTGCAAGAGAACATTTATTTAATGGGAAATAACCACATGTTTCATCAACAAACTTTTATGTACTCCTTTTTCCACTGAATATATGGACAATCTAGCTATGTTGGCAGGCCCAAAGATGTAGCCTAGGAGGGGTGGACTCTATCAACAAATCCTTTGTTCTACTCTTCATGTATGCCTGTATGAGATATGTGATGTTTTGTTACTTATGTTTAAGTTTACATGTGAAGATTAAATCATAACTTGAAGAGACCTTTTGGAAAATTTGTTTTATGTTAAGACCCATTTTTCCTTGCAAACTATCGGAATGATCCTTGTTGTTTTTGGAGAAGAGAAAATTGACTACCTCCTAGATTTTCAGATCAATTGGTATCAACGCCTCATCTAACCAAGCTGCAAGAATAGGCAAAAAGAGTCTCCAAGAGCTAGAGGAGATGAATTTGTCTCTTTGTATGGAGAGCATTGAGTTGAGAAGAATTCTATAAATGGATGAAGAGGAGAAGAGGCATATGTGCATTTACTTGTAGCATGTTCTTGAGGAATAAGTTGTTGAAAGTTCCACTCCCGTGATAGCAAAGGACACCACCAAAATGAAACCATTATGCAGGCATGGTTCAAACAGTAGTTATGGACCTTATGAGGAAGATGATGCATGTGAATTTTGCAAGCATCTATAGGATTCTCACCATATGTCAGTTGGTAAAAGTGGGTGACTAGAGTCATCTAAAATGTCACCATCATCATAAGCTGAAAATGTGACTGGAAAGTTTAAGTTGGTAATAAGCATTTCAATTAAAATTCCTTCTGTTTATGTTCATAACACCTCTTTTGCAGCATTTTAGAAACATACCAAATGTATTGGTATGAAGATGCTTTTTAAAATGGGTTATGAAGGTGTCCTCGATATCAATGGCCAAGGGATCACCAATACAATCATGGTTGAAGAGAGACCAAAGTATCAAGGATTGGGATATGGTCAAAGGGAGTTTGTAGAATGCTCTAAAATATTTGAGGCACAACAATCATTTGAGGATGAGATGTCATACCATTATGGCGGTGACAATGTGCATTTGTCTCTCAAGTGAGATGAATTCTTGAAGGGACTTTGCATGTCATCATCCACCCCACACCGTAAAATCTACAGCTCGAGAGACAGGTATAAATCTCATGGTTGTTTCCAAATGACGGTAATTTTGACTACTTGTGGGACATGTACCCTTGTAATTTTTGTGATGCATTTGACCATTGTGTGGTTGTCTATGAGAAAGACATGGTAGTGGTTAAAAGAATGGATCAGATTATAGGCATCAAGCATGATGAATCTCCTTCACATGAGAGGACTTCTTTGTCGGAAAGCAAGAGAAATTTCTTTTGTATCCATTGCAAGATGCATGGGCATGGAAATGAATGATGTTGGAAATTACATCCAAAGCTTTGTTTCAAGAAGGGAAAATAGATTGTGCAACCTAAAGCAAGGGAACAAAGAGATGGAAAAGAGGACTCACAGTAATCCTAAAGCAACCTTCAAGGCAAATTTGATGCAAAAGAGAACCCATAATCCTAGAAGAGGCAGAGATTGGGTAGATTGTTTGTAAAGTTGCTTTGTAAATTTGTAATTACTTGTTGTTGTTTACATGTTTGGGTCATTTTTTAAAGTGAACAATAATAGTCATTATGTACAACAAGTACATGTTTTTCATTGATGTTATGAATTGTCTTGTTTATAAGTCCACATGTTCAAGGAATTTTGGAATGTACAAGTTATCATCCAAGTTTGTCTACAAGTTTGTCATGTACTAACCGATGCAAGTATTCAAGATGAAACTTGTTGTGAATAGAATCTTTGTTTTAAGATTGTACAATATGACTATGTTTTTGTAGCCAAAGCCAGTTATGTCATTGAAATTTTACAGCAATGTACTTTTGAGTAAAAGCTCAGGTTGAGGATGGTAAAGCAAGTTTATGTTGCTTCTGATTTTCAAGATGGAGTCAAGTTTGTCTTCAACACTTGAACTTCAAGATGAATTTGTTTCGAGTAGTGCAAAGATGAGATTAAAGAGAATGTTCAAACTCCACTCATCAGTATTTTTGTTCTTGCATCAATGGTAAGAAATTTTGGTTTGATTCTTAACAGGACAATAGGTCTTCACGAAGAAGATAGGTCAAGTGACTTGATTGGGGCTTGAAGGGCACCAATTGAAAAGTAAGCATTTTGAATTGAGTTTTTGGGTGATTTTGAGTTTCAGCCTCATTTTATTTGCTAGCAAAAGTAAACTTTTGGAGTCCAAAAGTTCCTAGTGGGGAGTTGTCATCAGGTGATCAAATTTTAGCTCAAAAATGAAAGTGTGCAAAAAGTATTGAAACTAGCGTCAAGTCGAAGTGCTCATTGTTATGAATCTAACTACGTTTGTTTCACCTCAATTCGACATTGTATGCTCAAGTTATTCTGTTTTGATCATTTATCCCAACAACTAAAAAAAAGAGCAGGTTGATGACTGAGCAACTTACTGGGATTCCATACTGCTGACATCACCCAGGGTGACTACGTAGGTACCAACCAACCAGGTGTCGCCAAATGGTAGGTTCTGGTTCATCGATTTTTGGTTGTTTTTTATTGGTTGGATGTGGACCAATGAAATGGTGCCACGTGGCCTAATCATGGGATGCCATGTGGCACCCCTAGGGTACATCAAAATATTGGCAAGGTTGGACAAGCCTCAACAAGGATCGAACCCCCGACCTTCTTGTAAATAATCTCCACTCCACCATTGAGCCACCAATGGTTCTTATTAACCATGGTCATGAAATGCTATTTAAAGTTTATGCGATTCATATTTGGGGAAAGGGTTGAGGCTAAGCCCCTAACCCCCGGTCTGATGGCACCCATGTGACCACGGAGCCAACACCTAAGGGTGTGAGGCTTAGCCTTGGCCCAAGGTCACATAACCCTCCATATCATTGGCAAGCGAAGGGGTTGGAGCTGACAGCTGAGAGGGCTGGTTTGGAGCCCTAGCCCCCAATCCCATGATAAACCACAGGACCAAGACCAGAGTGGAAAGCGCTAAGGCAAAGGGCGCAAATATTTAGGGGCTAGCCCTAGGTTTTATGAAGCAGGAAGAACAGTGGCAAGGTGGTTAAGTAGCTAAGTCGGCGGGGGTGGGCAATTAGCCCAAGCGCATGACCACATGGCCGATGTGGCCTAGATTTTCGCCCTTAAGGGTTATTGGGAAATTTAATTGTCCAACAAATTGCACCGGCAGAGGGTGAAATTGTCAACTCATTAGTGGAAAAAAAGGCATATTTGAAGGAAGGTTAGACTATTGGTCCAATTTGTAGGACGAATAATAGCAAAACTACATGGAGAGCTTGTAGAACCACATCTTTGTGAGTTTTCAATGTTTTGGAGCTTAAGAAGAGACCACTTAGGGTCTTTTGGACATTCTGGATCCAATGGTGACCTCTATTTTCTAATTTGAGCACATCTAAGGACGCTTTTTGCAGGTTCAAGTCCAAGGGTGTATGGATCAATCAAGTTTTTGGAGTAGTTCTTGAAGGTGTTTGAGCATGGATAAGGCCTTGTAGGGGTTTTCTTGCCTTCAGAAGTCTACTACAATAGTCGTTACTTGCAGGATTTAGCTTAGGCTTACTTTTCTCACTATATCATGTTGAGGAAAGCTTTGTTTTTTCTCTTCAATGTGGAATTGAAGTGGTTTCATATTCATGTAAGCTCATTTTCAATTGGAGTATAGGGTCTTTGTAAGAGACACCTTGTATTGTTGTTTTATGTGAGAGTTCTTTACATAAGAACGTTTCCTTGAAGGGGAAATAGCCACATATTTCATCAACAAAATTTTATATACTTCTTTTTCCATTGAACATATGGAGAAATCTAGCCATGTTGGCAAGCCGAGAGAAGTAGCCCAGGAGGGGTGAACTCCGTCACCAAATCCTTTGTTCTACTCTTCATGTATGCATGTATGAGTTATGTGATGTTGTGTTGCTTATGTTTAAGTTTACATGTGAATATTAACTCATAACTTGAAGAGACATTTTGGAAAACTTGTTTTACGTTAAGGCCCATTTTTCCTTGCAAAGCGTCGAAACAATCCTTGTTTATTTTTGGAGAAGAGGAAATTGACTACCTCCTCCATTTTCAGATCACTTTCTCTTAATAGAAAATGGTTGCAAGTACAAGTAAGTAATGCATATGGCCTATGGGATACTATAGTGCAAAAATCATCTATGTGTGCTCTCTCCCTATCCCTATTGGCTACTCTACTTGTCTATAGAATAAAATTCCCTTGAAAAGAATTGAAATCCCTTTTCCTCCTAGTTACATAGTTATAACACAACCCGATAGGTTTGACTTATTCAACTCTTCACTAAAGTTACAATATGGACTCCTCTAGAATCTTATTTATCATGTTTACATGGCTAACCCCTCTTCCACGAATAATAAGGGTTGACATCGCATCCTTTTGAATTATGGTGGTCAAAACAAGAAGATCAACTTCTGAGTGGCATAATTTTTGCTACGTACTCTGATTTTGGTGATATTGCACCGTTGGAAAGGTATTTGTGTGTAGAATAAGGAAAAAGGTGTTGCACTAAAGCGATAAAGTTTTACCCCTAAAAAATTTCATTTAATGCCTCAAATGTTCCTATAAGGTTTTAGACCCCAATTTTCCCTAACTGAGTCCCACCGATAAAAATTGTCTTGTGAGCTTATTCCTCCACTTTTTACACTCTGAAAGCATCGAGATGGATGAAAAATAATATAATTATCTAATCCAGATCAATTCACCTCTTCTGTGCCTTATATCCACCCTCACCTAACTCACCAAGTCCCTCCTTCCCTATTTATGTTCATCATCTCCTCTCCTCCTCCCCTTTCATCTTACCTCATCTCTGCCTTAGATCATTTCTCCTATCCTCCATGCCTCTAAATCCCATCCGCTACTCATCTACCCTTATATTTTCTCATAGATCCTTATCCTTTGTCTCTCTCACTAACCCCCTTATTCCCACCTCTCTTGGTCTCACCTATCTCCCTCTCTTCTCCATCCTCACCATTTTCCTTCCGTGTTTATCCACATCTTTCCCCTCTCACCAACCCCCTCATTCCCATCTCTCCTAGTCTCGCCTATCTCACTCTCTTCTTCGCCCTCACCCTTTGACTTCTATTTTGATCCACATTCTTTCTCTTATCACCTTCTCTCCCAACCCTTCAATGGATTTTCCCCACTCTCCTTTATGCCAACTAATTACCTTCCCTTTCCCATCATCATTTTTCCTCTTCTCAATTCCATAGCCCACCACATTCTCCATTCCCCTTGGAACTCCCTTGGCTTGTCTCCTTTCCCCCTTCATCCCCCCCCGTGGCTTTTCCCTCCTCTCCTATATTGAGCCTGAATCTCTTTTCATCTCTTCCCCTTTACCCCTCTCATCTCTCTCTCTCTCTCTCTCTCTCTCTCTCTCTCTCTCTCTCTCTCTCTCTCTCTCTCTCTCGGATTCTCCCTCACCTCCTCTCCTCCTCCCCCTCCATCCTAACTCACACTCGCCCTTCACTTTTATATCCTTTTCTATACCCATATATTTTTATGCCCCTAACCATTAATTTCATGTTTGATTGGTCCCTTGGCTCTACCTTGACCACCTTCATGCCAAGGCTATAGCGCCCCCCCCCCTTGGGGAGAGAGAGTGAGAGAGAGAGATGGGGAAGGGGTGTGGGGGTGGGGGGTGAGGGAAAGGAGAAATAGGGAAGGGGAGGGAGGGAGAGAGAGGGAAAGATTTTGTAGCATCATTTTATTTTTGCGGATAAGAAAGCTATGACTTTAATAACAAACAATATCATTGCAATCAAAACCTTTAAATTAACCTTTAAATTTAAAGAGAGCGCTACTTGTAGAACCTATTTTTGAGAAGGTTAAAATTACAATTTGTTTGAAACCATGGCCTTAAGAACTGACAACAATACAACTATAACTACAAAATCAAATTTTGAATTAAAAGAGAGTTTTTTTGGAGGTTAAAATTATAACTTGTTTGAAACCATGGCCTCAATAACTGATATCATTATAAGATGATCTTAAAATAAACCACCAAGTTAAGACATGTGCTATAAATGATACCACTTTTTAAAATTTATTTATTTATTTTTATTTTTATTTTTATTTTTATTTTTTTTTTTTTAAATCATAACTTTAAAAATAGATATCATGGTGAAATTTAACAAACTAAGGAGTTTATTGAGGAGGAGAATGACTAGGGTTTTTGTTTGTCACGAATTTATTGCCTATGTTATTGAGATTTAACTTGTCTTTGATGCATATGGTGTTCTCATCCCAAGAGATATGTGTTTCCGTCGAACAAATGGATCATTTCGTGAATGTTTAGAAGTGATCTTGGACAGGGTATGGGCATTGCCCTGCTGTCTAGCGGTCAACATCATTGTTTTTATTACATGAAGGAGGGAGGGGTTCATTTGGGCCACAATGGCATGGAGGCTCGATCCTTCTTTGTTAGATCTGAAATAAAAAGACTGAAAAAAGGGTTTTTTTTCCATCTATGATGCAAATCCATCATATTTCCCCTCAGATCTGGTTGAGAGCTTGAACGTTCATTGAATTTTTTTATTCTTCATGGATCTTTCTATAGAGAAGGATGAGGGGCCAGAAAATTCACCAAAATAAACAAATATGGACCTCTATTCCTCTTTCAATCTAATTGAGACTAGGGTTATGAGGCCTTTTTCATTTCCATGGCCTCCAACTCCTTATATTCTTATAGATTTGACTGCAGACTAGTGTATCAAACTATTATGGTCGTTCCGCGTGAGAATAGGTGTCGAAATAGAAGTAGATGGAGAAATTTCAAATCTTCTTCAAAAACCAAAATGGGAAGACCTTTGTCTTCTAGATACGGGGTTGGGATTTAGTGGATCAACTAAAGAAGCTTATACAAACCAATGTGGGGATGCCAATAGTATTCCAGGTCTGGGAATATGAGAGTAAAGTGCTATGGCATTCTTGCAAGCTTGAAGACTATGGCGTGGGAAAGAACTCAACTATAATTTTAAATCTGAGGATGTGTGGCAAATATTCAATCTATAGAAACCTTTTAAATATTAATGGGTCTATATTGTTCGAGGATGCACTAAAAGGGAAGAACATTGCTCAAGGAAACCAACCTCAAAACATGTGAGGTTCGTACCTGGTTAAGAAAGTATACAAGGTACAACCTATGAATGAAATAATTCTATAGGTAAAATCTGACTTTGTAGATCTGAAAACCATGACTTTAGTATGTAGGTTGAATGGTGTTTGGCCAAAACCAAAAGACCTATATGATTGGGTTTACTCTTATTTGACAAAAATGTCTGATCTCTATTTCTACTCCAAAGGTTCTCTCATAGCACATTTCGATACATAGCAAGACAAAGAAAATGTTCGAAATTAAGGACCAGTTTTGGGGTAGAGTCGGGATTTTTGCTACCCCATGGTTCCCAGAGTTGGATGCAACAAACATGGTTGTAACAATGATGTCAGTTTGGGTGAGGCTTCCAAACCTCCCCCTTCCTTTCTGGCACCATAGGTATTGGAGAATATCATAAATATTTTGGGAAAAAAAATATTTGGACATAACATCAAAAGGCATCTTTTATTTTTCTAGTATATGTATAGAGATTGACCTTATCAAATGTATTCATGATCGTATTCTTATAAAACATGAAAAAATTTAGTGGACACAGGTGTTAGACTATGAGAATACGACCTTCAAAAGTCGATCATGTTTTCAAATAAGACATCTGCTAAATTCTTGCCCATAAGACAAAAACATACCAAAAAAGAAAAAGAGACAATCCCCTAAGCACAGGAAAATGCAATTTACAAATAACATAGAAGATGAAGAAGAGGAGATGGAAGACAATCATCTTAACCCAGAAACACAAACTCAACCTAGTAGTCAGTTAAAAGGGAGTGAAGGGGATAGGTCTGGATCAATGGATGTTATCCAGAAAGGTATTGAATCTACAAATATTATGGTTCCAGAGTAACAGAAGGGGAATCTATCCATGGATAAGGATTCTTGGGGCGTAAAGAGAGCTCATGCATCTAAGAGTTCAGATTCATATAAAGAAGCACCTCCACAGACAGAGGGTAATCAACTGGAAATAGTAATCAATGCTCCCACTCAATGAGTTTGACAAAAGGTGGAGAAAAAGAAAGGAAAAAAAGGAAAGTTAAGTGAATTTTATTACACTTAACCCCATTAAATTCTATGTATTTCTTATATATTTTTCTCTTCTTATTAGTATGCAAGGCTGATATGTTTTGAATGCTTTCGAACATCTGCAAAATGTAATTTTATCCTCGTTTTTAAGTTGAATAAAATTAGGATTTTTTTCTCAAGAAACAAATAGATATCATGACAAACAATACCGTAAAAAAAAATGAAAAAAAAAAACAAGAAAAAACAATACAAATAAAAAACAAAACCTCAAAATTATTAAAATATTATTTTTTCCCAAATTAAAAAATTAATGAAAACATAATTTAAAAAAATAAACCAGTAAACAGACAAACTTAAACCCACTCGTCACTCACCTTTTTATGAAAATAAAAAGCAACTCAATATAATTAAGTAATTAATTATTGCTTTTTAAATATATAAAATATTAAATATAAAATAGATAATGATCTAATTAAGCAAAGTCTTTCCGTAGAAATCACATAAGAGATTTTTATTTTTTATTTTTTATTTTTTTGGCGACGTGTTTCAAACCAACAAGTGTGGTTCATCATCAGAAACAGATGAAGAGGGCAGAACATGGAAATTGCTTAAATAGAGAGCAATGTAGAGACCAAAATTTCAACGACTATATTTGAACGAATAATGATCTTTAAAATATACGTATATATGAAATTAATTTATATTAAATAAAAATAAAAATAAAATAAAATAAATAATTATGATTGTGTTTCCATATATGAATGGTGTTGGAGTTTAAGAATATTTCAACAATTGGAGTGGACACTCCACATTTCATCAATATAGACAAAATTTGGTGAGGTAGAAAAGCGTAAACCTTTAGAATAAATAAAGAACACAAACAATAAAAAGGAAGGGGAAGAAAGGTGGTAAACCTTAAAACCTTTGGAATAAATAAAGAACAAACAATTTTATAAAATAAAATAAACCAATATAGATGCATCTTAACTTTGGATCCATCGAGCGTTGAGAGGGATTAAACATTTTGCCTCTCGATGCTTGGTAGATCCAAAGTTAAGATAGATCTACGTCGATCTATATATGATAAATACTTATTGATTTTTACTTTGGAGAAAAAAATTAACCATGACATACTATTTATTTTTACTTTGATAAAATTTACCTTTACATGTAACGCACAACAATTTAGTTCTATAGGTATTCTAATCTCATTCAACATTTTACACATAATAGGAGCTGACATTGTAGTTTTATAAAAATTTACACTCTGGTGAGTTTGTTGTCCCAATGTGAAACAAGAGACAAATAATATCATTTCATTACTATAGGTTACAAGTTATATAGATTAAGATTTTTTGAAGATGAAACATACCTTAACTAAAGTTTTAGGCCATGATACTACATAGCTAAATTAACATTATACTCGTTTTGTTTTCTTAAATTTTGTCCACTTAATTTCCTTTTGTGATTAACAATATAATTGTATATATGTGCATTTTGTTGAAACATTTAATTGAACAACATATTCAATATTATTTTTCAATTTTTATTATACTCTTTTTGTTTTCTTGAATTTTGTCCACAGTTTTTTCCCTTTTGTGATTAACAATATAATTGTCTATATGTATTTTTTGTTAAAAAAATTAATTGAGCAACACATTCAATATTATTCTTTATGTTTTATTAATTAGATGACATATATTTTATTTTATTTTTTTTAAACATAATGTTATGTGACAACATGTCTCTTATATTCTATATTTTTCATTAATTTGCCGACATATATTTTAATTTTTTTTAACATACCATTACGACAATATCTCCCTTATATTCTTTATATTCCATTAATTAGTTGACATATATTTATAATAAAAAAAAAATAACATAACTTTATGGGACAACATCTCCCTCATACATATTCTTTATTTTTCATTAATTTGGTTTTGTAAGCTTGGTAGGACCTTTCATTCATTCATTTGCAAAAAAACAGGTTACATCCATGAAAGACGTTCCGTGGCCGCAACCTGCCCATTGTGAAACCAAGTTTTTTGGCCATCAGACCACATTGTATGCCATCCAAAATCTTAGAATCTTAAGTCTATCACACAAAGCCTTATAGGACTAAATGTCTATAAACCAGTTTACACCTAACATACTAACATAAGTACTACTAACTGAATGGTACATCAGCAAAATAAATAAATAAAAGATGTTGCTAGCTACTACTCATCAGAGGAATCCACTGGGGTTGGGTCCTTAGCACTAGAACCTGGTAATTCCAATTGAGGAAGGAACATATTGTGCTTCTCAATATGACCAAGACAAACATTATGCTGCTTAATTTGAAATTGGACAAGTTGAAATTCTTTTTGAATTTCCTAAAAACAGGGATCAGACTTAACAGAACATGTAGCATTCATAATAGCTCAAGCCACAATACTCTTCATCATCCAGTAAAGGTAAGCCGCTTGTTTATATTATGTGAGCTGACCTCGGGTATGGTCGGGATCTAGAACCAAGAGATGAAAATCCTTGATCTACACTCCATTCTCAGCACATTGGTTGAGTTTTGCCTCCCATGACAAAATCAACTCTTTTAATTGGGGTGGAGTACCTGTGTTATATGCTTGGGTTGCAGCATTAATAAGCTAAGTGTCTAACTTTCTGTCACTTCTCCTTGATGGTTGCGTAGAGGAGGAACCTTGTCCACCTCTCTTTCTAGCCTTTTGACCATGACCTCGTCCCCCAATTCCCGATGGACCAACACCAAGAGAAGGTCAAGCCATATATATAAACCACCAATCCAACAAATTATACCCTTCCACCCAAACAAGCTGAACCACAATTCAGGAATAGGCTAGTTGCGTGCGGGCTGAGTGAAAACCCAGATTAATATAACCTGACACAAATTCAAAGGAAAAGAGAAAGAAGTGAACTTCATTATTCCTGAGCCATACATAAACACAACAGGTCGATAAGACCAACCACCAACACCGTTCGTGGAAAATGACAACAACCCATGATCAGATGGTTGTATTAACATATTGAAGCTAGAGATAGTTTGTCGTCTCAGAAGGGAGCTGCCACAGACCAACTCCTCAAGCCAACTACCATGGAGAAACACACCATAACCATAAAAAAACTAGAGACGGTGAATTATAGGGGACTTTCTCATTCTAGTTCAACAAATCACAAAGAGAACCATTACCATTGGGTGGACAAAACTTCCAGAAAATACAACTGACCCGAATTTTTCCATGCATTCCCATGTGAAGCAATAAAATACCATATAAGATAAACATTGACATAGAAACAACAAACTCAACATAAAAATTAACCACATAAACTTGCTCTCTTGTCGAGCAGTCAATTCTAGTTCGTTCAATAAGTAATTTACGAGAGGGGTCAACAAACTTGCAGGAGACATTAAAATATAGAGTAGGCCATGGATGAGGAGGGGAGAAAAGAAACAATACATACCTGAATATGCTCGCCATGAACCTGAGGCCGATGATGTCCTGAGAGCAAAACTTCCCAACCAAGCTTACCACCAGAGAATAGAGAACCAAGAACCCCCGTTTACCTCCTAAAACTAGGCTTTAGTGCAAAAAGAATGCATAAATGGGTCTACGAGCCCTCACCACCTGGAGATTATAAACCCTGCACCAGATCACTCCAACGTTAAACTCACCCATGCAATCTGCCACCCCACTATCATGATCATGCATGTAAGGCCCTGGGTTGAGATGCCCTTCTGTGTTGTCACCCATCATCTCACTGATGTCTAGAGTCTTGAGAGGGACGATGATCTGTCTCGTACCCCGATCGGGGATTTATTTTTCATTAATTAGTCAATACATATTTTTAATTTTTTTAACGTAATATTATGTGATAACATCTCCCCCATATATTGGGGTTTAGAGTGCCTATCGCCCAAAAAATAAAGTTAAAAATAAACAAAATTAAAAATAAATAGTAAAAAACACAGAATATAAACTTTTGGTTATAAATTGGTTTAGAGTTTGGAAAGGTTCCAATATTTTAAATAAACATTATATCCATTATTAAGAGATTTAAATAAATTTTTGTGAATTAAAAATACTAAAACTTTAAAATGAATGAAGTAAACAAACAAGAAAATGCAAAGGGAAGTGGGAGAACATCCTAAAAATGTCCATTGTCACTCCTCGACCATATCCTTTGAAGAAATATATGACATTAGTATTATATTGAATATATAATGGCATCCTTTATATATAACAATGGAATAGACTTTATGTTAGCAAAGGATAACAATAACAACTAGGCACCACGTGAGGTTACAACTAATAATAATTGGCTTATTGGGAAAAAGACATGTTGGAAAATATCAACACTAACATACCATTCTTAAGAGAATCATATGGAGTAAACATGAGGAAAAGTTGGGCCCTTGAATAACACCTGCTAAAGTACCCATGTGTAAACTCTCATAAGTCGAGAAAAATAGAAAAACCCATAGGAAAAAAGAACCTCTCCAAAAGAGAGAAAGATGTTAGTGTACAAAAGGCATGGAATTTGAAAATATAGATCTCACAGTGATCCATTGAATGGAAAGAACAAGAGCCCTCTGGAGGCTAAAAGCTCCAATTAGGAAGTAAGACTAAAAATTTGAAGAGGAAAGAAAAGTAACTTCAATCAACTTGGTTGAATTTTGAACTAGAAGAGGTTTCATTACAGAGGCATGGGAAAGGAAAACACTAACAACCACCATAAGAATGCTTCAAAAAATAGGCGTTGATGAAGAACCAGAACAAATGCTTCAAATAGAAACAACCACCATTGACCATCAAAGCAAGCAATGGGGTGATAGAGATTGAATGATCCAAACATAAAGTATGGTTGAAAATTAGCTTGGAGGGAAAAAATTACATAGCACAAGTTCTCCCTCTTAATTTGTTCTAAATGTAAAGTTGATCATGCATGGTTACTGTACAACGTCCCTAGTGATGTCTGAACATTGTCATCATCAACACTAATAAAACACAATTAATGAATTACTATCATGGAAATCATCTAATTCATCAAACAAGAACTACTATTCAAAATACTATCCTAGTCAACTAATCAACTAGATGACAAGATGACATGGCCCACTCAATTAATTGATTAAACAACAAATAGTTTCTATCCATGGAAGTATTAAATGATGATGGGCTTTGAGTTATACTTGGTGGGTTATTTGATTCCTTACTTGATTTCTTGAGTACCTTTAGTAATCCTCGCAGTGATGGGACATGTTATGTTGCATGAGCCTCTTCACAAATTCTGCAAACTTTTAGGCTACTAAGTGGACACTTTCAAAGGAAGTGTTTCTTCCTATAGTTGGCACAATAGATCAACAATGGTTCTTCATCCTTCCTCTGTTATTCTTGAAAATCATCCAACTTTCAAATAAAATATTTAATAATATTATCTTTATGTTCAAGAAAAATAATAAGTTTTTCACTTATGAGTTCATTATTGTATGATTTGTATATCTCTGCAGTAGCATCAAAATTCATCATTGAAACATTCTTCAAAATACCATTTTCATTTTCTCAACAAGCCAACTACTATATTTGGTCATCACATGGATGAATAGATGGGGGGGGTGTTGGGGGGGGTTCTTAAAGCACCAAGAATTTAAAAAAAAAACTTTGAAAAATTTGCATGAAAGAAATTAATAATTCCAAGAAAAACTAGGTGAAAAAGCAAACCAAATGCAACAGGTCACCAAGATCAATCCCCTAAGTGTGTCCCTAGCAACGATGCCAAAATATTAGGTGTAGTATATGGTATATTAATGGACCAACATTAATTGTCATTCTGGGGTCTGTGGACTTCGAGACACAACACTGGAAATGTTAGAGAGAGACTTCAACAACCTGCAAAACAAAACCCTAATTTGTCGAAAAACTGCTCACACTTTGAGTTCTTGCACTAGTTAATAACATGTTCCAATCCTACACTCAAAATCAATATTTAGAAATGAAAACCATAGACACGAACCTTGCAATCTACCAACAATTGGAAGCAAATCCTAATTATTAACAATTGGGAAATAAACCCTAATTATAAAGCACATCCTATGTAGTAATTAACTGGAAACATAAGAATTAACCAAGTGAATGTAAAGACTGTCTAAACCTTAAGCAATCCAATCTCTACTAATGCCAAATGTGACTCTTAAATCAAAATAAAATCTCTATTCAAGTTCTTGCACTAGGTTCAATCTCCACTCCACTTTGTGTGCAATCAAAATAGCGTGAATTTGATTCTAGTTCTTATCAACACACTCAAATACATTAACTATGTGAGAAATCTCTATGTGCACAAATAAAAAATAACCTCACTTTCTCCTAAAGTTCTCTCAAACTTGCAATCACGTTTCAACAAATGACTTGTCTCATGAATACGAAAAATTATGTTTCCGACACACATGCAAAGAAGAAACTAGAGGCAGAGTGCTCTACAATCCAATATTATGCAAACAACTACTCAAGCTCAAGTGATAGCTCTTCCTACACTCACTGCTCATCAAGGTTATAAGTGTAAAATATAATCCACAACTCCAAATAGCTAAACTTGCAAGCTTTATGAGTCAATCAACAACAAAAGGAATTGTGTAAACTTGATATATCATGCATGTCACACATAATCAATATAGAAACTCTATTTCGAGCCAATATAAAGTAGATCAAATGAGATCACAGTGTTTGCAAGTATACTAGAATGGTGGTTCCAAGTTACTTTTCAACTTGTTGTAACTAGGGTTCTTATTGTCATTAACAAGCTTTAGATCATATCAATATAAATTAGACCTCAACACTTGTCAAATATGAACAAGGTTGTTGACTTCTTTAACAATAATTGAAAGTCGTGTTATTTCATTTATAACCCAAGTTACTGTTGAAATGAAAAGCTTCAAATGCTCATAGATCTACTATTACTTGAACTATAACAAAGGTTTTAGGATTCGAGAGATCTTACTTAAGATGTCTCTATATCAATATTGTATGAAGATATTTTAGATCTACAGTGAGACAAATCACCCTTGCGTATATGACAACGTATTATTGTAGTTTATGATTTTTGTTCACACAATCAAAATGTATGTAATGAATTAAAGAAGATCTATCATACATATAACTTACTTTTCTATATCTAGATACCAAACATTCACAAGTTTAAATGTTGTGTAAATGTCTAAGAGGCAGAGTATATATGTTTGAGAAACTCTAGATCTGGAATTGAACACACATATGTTGAAAAGTGTGCAACAAGAAATGCTTGTTGAGAATGCAACAAGATGATGGAGCTTAGTGGAAAGGAGTTGCCTTCACTAAGTGGTCCCGTAGGCATGTTTTGGCACAAAGTCTATTTTTAGACTATGTCTATTTTTAGACATATGGATCATGGTCTATGAGTTGCAGGATGTTGTTTATGGATGATTGGTCATGTTGGGAAAAATAGATGGACTTC
>APFE030691725.1:26052-41363 GCA_000404065.3 Pinus taeda | reverse complement strand
TGAGAGAGAGGGACAAAGAGAGAGATATGCTCTAAATTTATGAAGATAAATACATTAACATAATGTGTGTTGGAATAGCTGATGTGCATAAAAATGTAAAGGAAAGAGACCCCATAGTTATACACAAGAGCAAGATGCACATAACCTTCATCAATAACTTGCAATGCATGATTTACTGAAAAAATCAAAAGAGTGAGTTAAAGGAAAATAATGGATAAAGTGCAAAAAAAAAAGAATGTTGTAGATCTCTGAAGCTATATTTTGTTGTTTTGACCATGAAATTTGAGTATGTCAAGCTACCCCTTAATTACTTGTGTTGGTATTGTGAATTCTTTATTTGTTGTTTCCTCATACTTTTATGGTTTAATCTTTGTGCTTATGAAAAGGTATGTAACAAGTGACAAAATAACCAGGATGGACCTGATTAAGTTCACTCTAGGGGTGGAATTGACAATAATATAACAATTATGAAAGTGGTAGAGACAAGAGGTTGTCCTACACTTTAGTTATCCATGACTAATGCATATTTGAGATTATGATATTAAAGTAACATCATAGAATGTTACCTGGTATGATAGGTCATTAATCCTAACTCATAAGAAAAAGCAAGGTAAGTAACTAGACCTTTCATTATTATTGTCAATGGGTAAATGAAATGAAAGGAAATTGGAAATTTCATGTTTGTAAGTATTGCGTAAGAAACATTGGATGGGGTCCATTGTTGGAAATACTAAGAGGGTGGGTGAATCAATATTCCTTTTCAATTGTTACTTTTACCAGTTAGATCACTTATATTTAAAACATAAAATGAACAATAAGAATAAATTATTTTATTAATTTATTAAATAAATCAAGTACAATATATGTGGGGCTCCAACCCTAGATAGAGACACCGATCTTCAATCTCCAAGGCTCCAACCTTGTCAATTTTGAGGCACCATCATTAAGGGCTCCAACCCTATCCTTCAAGGCACCAACCTTGTCTTTTCAAGGCTCCAACCTCATGGGCTCCAACCCTTAGCTTCACTGCATTTAAGATGTGTTTGGTTATACTTCGTGGCTCCTAAAGTCTTCTTCAACAAGCCTTGTCAATCTCTCTATAAATGCCTTCTTAAAATCACTTCATCAATGAAAACCTTGTATTCTTATAAGGTGTCTCCAAAACTCTTCATGGTACCCAAACAAAAACTTCAAGTTTACCTCATGATGACTTCAACAATGCATCATGGTCTCCAATAATATGTTTCCAAGATCAGCTAAAGCTTCTCAACAAGATGTCTTCAATAAGTTGTACTAATCCTGGTCCAAAATATTCTTTAATAGATATGTCCTCCAAAATATCCTTTAGGAAGTCCCCACAGTCACCTCATAAAATCCTTGCTTCAAGGTACCTCAATAGACTGTTCACAAATGTCGTCAAGATTGTTGCTTCAATGGTTATAAAATGACTCCAACTATACTTCAAAGATTTCTTAAATTATACTCCAAGTTATACACAGGAATTTCTTCAAGAAGTATGCTCTAATAACATTAAAAAATGACTGTCCTAGAAATCAGCTTCAAAGAGGTTACAAAATCTGCTTTAATGTCTTCAGGATGCTCCAAACAAAAACTTGAAGACTGCTCTTGAAACTTTGGCTTGAAGACTACTATCATAGATGGGGGGGGTGTTGGGGGGGGTTCTTAAAGCACCAAGAATTTAAAAAAAAAACTTTGAAAAATTTGCATGAAAGAAATTAATAATTCCAAGAAAAACTAGGTGAAAAAGCAAACCAAACCAAGAATTTAAAAAAAAAACTTTGAAAAATTTGCATGAAAGAAATTAATAATTCCAAGAAAAACTAGGTGAAAAAGCAAACCAAATGCAACAGGTCACCAAGATCAATCCCCTAAGTGTGTCCCTAGCAACGATGCCAAAATATTAGGTGTAGTATATGGTATATTAATGGACCAACATTAATTGTCATTCTGGGGTCTGTGGACTTCGAGACACAACACTGGAAATGTTAGAGAGAGACTTCAACAACCTGCAAAACAAAACCCTAATTTGTCGAAAAACTGCTCACACTTTGAGTTCTTGCACTAGTTAATAACATGTTCCAATCCTACACTCAAAATCAATATTTAGAAATGAAACTGTTAACACTCAGGTTGTCCCTAGGCTCCTGTAGGGATACGGCCGAGGTAACCACAAACCAATCTTTGGATTGCAGGTTCTAGCCCACCTGCAATCAGAGAGGGCTCTCTCTTTGGTGATTCAACTTTGTTGATGATTTTAGGCTAGCTTTTGGATCAGGGGTTTTGTTTGTGTTTGGCTGGAAGGAAAATGCTTTCAGGCAGAGAGGCAATTTATGAAGTGATAAGTTTCAAACCATTGGGCATGGAGTCATGGGTTAGGATTATCAGTGCATCTTTCTGGTCATAAGAGAAATAATGAAGCAGGATAGCTACTCATAACACAATCTTCAGACTAAAAGGATGAATGATATGTAAGGAATGAGAGGCACTTAAGAATCTCTCATTTAACTTAACAGAGGGAAAGATGATCTCTATCTAGGGGCAATGAAGAATCCCTGGATAACTGTCTTGGGTTAAGGCAAACATGAGCCATGTGGAATTCATGTTTATGCTTAAACTGAGGAAAACATAAAGAAACAACAGAAATTGAGCATAGAGTGTATTTAAACAAATTCTAAGCTAATCTTTCTTTTAGCTGTTTAAGAGCGTAATTCATGAATGAAAACAGAGGTAAGAAGCACTTATTGAGTTATGCACAGCATGAGAATTCCATAATCACTCTTCAACCAGTAAACACAGTGAACAATCGGTTCTCCAAGGCTCATAAGCAGTCTTTGATTATAGAAACTTATCATATATTACAGTGCGAGTCTCTCCCGGAGCAAAATCAGCGAGAGATAGCTTGTTGACTAATCAACCAACCAACCAACTCGTAATACAGTATTCAGAGTTGTCTTTATAGTGCAAATATCTCAAACTATTTATTACAATTGACCTAAAACAGGTCTGCAAAAGGAGCTTTCTAAACCTAAAATTGTGCCAAAATTTAATGCAGGTAAATATCTATTGAACTGTGTCAGAGGTAGCTGGATTAAAAAGGAGTGCAATGTGGCCCTTGGAGCCTTGATGCAGTACTGCTGGAATAACTGTGCTTTGGGATCTGCAGTTCTGTTCTGGTGCGAGTTAAATGTGCAATAACCATGATTTGAGAGTTTTGAGTGGCCTCTCCCTCTTTCTTTGACTTTGTTGGAAGGTATTAAATTTTCTCCTGCTTTGGGCCGCTATTAAGATCTTCGCTGATACTCTTTGCCGCTACATTGATGGTCTCCGCCGCTTTCTGATACTCTTTGACGTGTTTTCTCTTTGTGAATTTGATTTGATACTCTTTAATCTCTGTCTCTGGTCTCTTCCTGTCTTCAAATTGGTTTAATTTGGCAAAATCGGGCAATTTTGGGCCTTTTCGGTGCAAAACGGGCCAAGGAATCAAAAGATTCCCTAAAGATTCCCCAATATGGCCTATTTCCTGTAGCGATGCGCGATTAGCGCTTCGAAAACTGCCTCCGTTTGTCATTACGGAGCTCCGAAGCACGATTTTTCCTCTTGCGCGAATTTTTGGTTTTTTGGCTACTGACGTTAGCAGTACGACGGATGACGTCAGCAATGGGGTCCTTTGGTACGGATGTGACGTCAGCATGCTGACGTCATCAAGGTGACGTGGCAGTACAGCGGGGTGACGTGGCAGGGATACGTGGCAGGGTGACGTGACGTGGAGGCGACCTGGCAGGATGAGGTGGCGCTCCTGTTATGTGAGCGGAGGGCGGTTTTCCCTGTGCGTCGGACCGCCTTTGGTATGGAGGTGGTTTCTGTCAGGGGCAGCCCGATGCAATGGGAGGCCACCACCTGTCCCGGTGTATGACGGTAAAACCGTCGGACATCGAGTGGTAACCTACCACCGTAATTAGGCGCGCGATGTGATCAAGGACCATCGGATCTGGGGGAGGCGATCCGGGAAAGGGAGATGCGCGGGGTTTAGCAAAGGCGCACGCGCGTTAAAGGCTTAATTTTTCGCGGTGCGGTGGGTTTTTAACTTTAGAAAATGGGTAAATGTGTTTGCGCGGTGAAAACTTATCAAACAAACATTAATATTTTTCACAGAAGAATGCGCGGGGAGGAGGGTTCCCTTAGTGTTTGGAAGGGGTCCATACACTTGGGAGTGGAAATTTTTGCAGAGGGAGGGTTCTTACTAAAGTCCAGGTGACTTAGTAATTCCCAGTGAAGTATTTATAGTTATATTTCAACCAGGGGGAGGGGATATTTACATAAGGGGATTATCTACATAGTTTTAGTATGGGGATGGAAAAATATAGGGATTTAAATAATAATGTGAGTAGTTAATATGGAGATGACAAGAAAACGCTAAGTTTCAGAAATCTTAGGTTTGAAAAGGGGAGATAGAACCTTATAGAGAGAGTAAGGATTCTCTTTGAGTGAAGCAGATCTTCACCCAAGCTAATGATATGAAAATGATGAAACTAAGAGGTATCAAGCAGATCTTGACCTCTTTTGGGGAAATTAGTTAATGATTTGGGGGAGATGGAGAAAGGAAGTTAGTCATGCCTGTTTTGAGCTTTTTCACATCAAACTGCCTGGTGATTGTGTCCTGAGTAGAGATGACACCTGAAAACCTGGAACTGATCAGTAATCAAGATTTTGCAACCTCAAAACTACCTACCCAGCCTACTTACCTAACATTTTTTCTTCTTTTGGTTTGGGTTCACTTAGACTTGCAAACCCATCATTTTAATTTTTTCCGTTTTATACTTTCCTATCTACAAACTACCCTTTTTTCTTCCAAGGGCCCAGATTAAACAGTTGGGCTCCTTTGATTCTCTACCTATCTAAGAATCTGCCAAGATTAAGCTGTTTGGACAGATTTTCATTCTCTATATTCTAAAGGTAGGAAATTGAAATCTAGGGAGACCAAGATTAAGTTGTTTGGTCCTCCCTTTAGCTGAAAATTGTACAAAACTGGAATAAATTCTCAAAATTTGGAAAGCAGTAGGATGAACTCTGAGTTGCCTTCTTTGCTTGGTGATTGTTTAGCAAATATGGAGTGTTGCAGCATGCAAAGTATGACATATTTGGTCTGTAAAATGTCAATCATGAAATATGAGTAACCTATGTAGCTGGAGGCTAACAGTTCCAAGGTTTGAAGTTTTGTATTACTGTCCACAAACAGATCCAAAGTGTAATTCCACAGGTGATCTGAGGCAAAGATACGAGTTGTCTAGGTGACTTCTCCCTAGTCTGACTGTTCCACAGATCCGAAATTGAAAGATGAATTGCCCAAACAATATCTCTTTATTCTCTTTGACCTTTTTCCTGCTTTTATGCATCTTATCCAAATCGATCACCAAGATGCTGAAAACAGAGGGAACGTGGCTTATTTATAGCATTTAGTCATCATTTAAAGGAGTCGACATGAAACTGAAAAAGGCATGTCTTTTAGAATATATCAACTTTACTAGGCCATAAAAATACATGATTAATTTATTTTTTTTTATTTCATTTTTTGGCATGACTTAAATGGCTTCGAAATGATTTTATTTTATATTTTTTTACAAAAGGATTCTCATTTTGTTCCTAGTGATAGGCTTACGTATATTTCCACACTGTAGGATTTGTCAAATATTAGTCTGTCATGTGATGTATCACACATGCATTACATTTGCATGCCATGTGAAGAATACTATGCAAAAGACCTTGTCTGCCACGTGGAAGATGGTGGCATATAAGATCTTTTCTGCCATGTGGAAGATGGAACATATAATACCTTGTCTTCCATGCGAGTGTTATATCCCATGAGTGATGTATTACACCATGTTGTTGCATTATGTCTACCATGTATGGTCATGTATACCATGTTTTTCTACCATTATTCAAAGTTATTTCATTGTTGTTAATAAGGAATTTGTTTATTTATTTATTTTTTATTGTTTCAAAACATATTTAGAGCTAAGGATTAGGTTTATTTTAATAATATTTGGTAGTGTTTAATGTAAAGTAATGTATGGTTAGGATCAAGGGATTTTATGAAATATGAAATTTAGGAATTAGGGTTTCATAATTAATGAATGAGGACATGGATTAGGATAGAACTAGGGTTTTTGGACAAGGGTAAGGGTTAAGGTTTATTATGCTAAGGACTAGGGTTTTATCATTTAATGAATGTTATAACAGGGCTTCCATGTAATTAGGGTTTTCTTAGTATTTGCATGAGGTTAGGGTTATTCATGTATCTGGGGAATATTTTGCATCTCCAATAATGCCATATTGACATCAATGACAACCTAGAACGTTACTTGGTATGATAGGTCATTAATTTTGACTCATAAGAAAGAGTGAGGTAAGTAACTAGACCTTTAATTATTATTGTCGTTGGGTAAACGAAATGAAAAGAAATTGGAAATTTCATGTCTGTAAATATTGTGTAAGAAACATTGGATGAGGTCCATATCACATGACACAACTAGTGAATAAGTATGCAAAATGACTTATCATTATTGTTTATGTGCTATACTAATGTTGCTAACCCTTTTTGGGTGTATGTTGATGACCCTTGTTAGGTGAAAATTGATGATCCCTTGTGGAATGTGTGAATTAATATGGAAAGAACCTGTTCAACATGTAGGGAAACATGTTAGAAAATGAGCATGATTTGAAGACAAGAGTAGGTTTTAATTTGGAATTGAGTCATACCTCAAAGTAAAGTGTAATGGAAACACTTTAGCACTGACGAGACTATTTTGAAAATGAAAAAAAAAATGCAGGAACCATTTCCTTTCCTATAGACGGAATTGAGGAAACACAAAGACTAAGTGTTTACTTAAGGGTGGGGGGGGGGGGGGGGGGGGAGGTGGGATTACACCCCTATGTCTTTTCTTTTTCAAACATGGCTATTAGCTAGGATGAAATTATGTGATGATGTAATTATATTTTATTTTATTAAATCAATAAATAAATAGTTTGGAAATATTCAAGAAAGAGCACTAGAGTGTTCGATACTTCTTTCCAACTCATGAAAAGTCGTTGAGTGGTTAAATTCCACATGGTGGACCTTCCCTAAAATTCTCCTAAAAAACCCTAGGAGAAAGTTTTTAAATATATTAACATAATGGGAGAGAGATTATGTTAATTGCTTAACTAGAGAGAAATTCTAAGTAGGGTAAAAAGCATAATAAATCACAACAGGAGAGAAAGGTGTGCTTTAAAGAAAAAATGTTATTTTTCTCAAATTAAAACAAAAGGCTTAGGCAAAAGGTAGGCATACCTTAAAGTAGGACACTACTAAAAATATGCTCGGAAGAATCTATAAGAGAAACCACTTGGGAACCAAAGAGGTTGTTGATTCCTAAAGGCAAGAAGGTATGAGATTGAGGGGAACTGTTGGACATAGTTCATGGTTGGGTGGAACATGCTTTGTTCTTGGATCTTTCCCAAACATTTGCATTTAATCACAGTTAGGAGAAATTTTGTTCTACTTTATATGTTGATATTGAAATAGATTAATGATATTGTAGTTTGAATGAAGGTTGAAAATGGAATTCTTAGAATCGGTTATATAAGTTATTATTTTGAATGCCTATATTGAATTCATTTTAAGTAACCAATCTAATGAATATTTATGACTATAGTGATTATTATAGTTAAATTCCTATGATGGTTGATTAATTTCTGAATTGAGTAGATGAATATGAATAGAAGATTTATCTATATATGAATTAAAGTGTGCATGCATGAATAGAGATAAAGGTCATTGCTTTTGATTAGTCTTGTACAATTATATGTTGAATTAAGGTCTTGCTTTAAGAATAGAATATACGGTACATGTATAGTTAAATCCTCAACTATTATATAATATGAATTAATAGAATAATGAAATGAATCCTGTTAGAAGTATTATTCTATAGAAATACATGATCAAAAGATTATGATAGAGCTTATAGGGGATTGTTGAATTAATGAATTATTGAAGTGAAACAAGGAAATTATATATACATGTAGCAGAAGTTTTTGTCCCTTTTTAATCTATTCTTACGTCAATGGAATAAAAACTTTGTTAACTAGTGGGACTATATTCCTAAGTATATGTATAAGGAGAGATTTATTATCTCTCAGGTAAGGAACCATGCAATAAAAAAAAATGTTTTCTTAAACTAATAAATTACACATTATGGTTGAGAGTATGGTAGAGGGGATGAATTGGTTATGAAAGGAATTATAGAATTATTTTATGCCTTCAAATAATGTCAATTATTCGGCCCTATACATAGTTAGTATATTATTGAGTAACCCTATAGATGTTAATTTATACCATTATATTGGTTGAATGATTAGAACAACCTAAATAAGGGTTGGTACTTTTGGAAATCCTTCATAATTTTGTTAAATATTCCATCCACAACAAGAAATAAGATCAAAAAGTGATTTAGGACTAAGTTCTTTATACTGCATTATGTAAGAGTTAAAGATATAAATTAAGTCGAAAAACAATGGAATAGTAACTCCAAGATGAACAATAAAATAGTATACAAAGAAGAAGAGTGATTACAATAAAACTATAGATTTCTTGTGCCAAATGCCAATTTAGTACTTTGGAAATTATGGTAGTACCGGATGCTAATCGATTGCAAGATGCATACATAACTAGTACAATATTATATATGCATGTAACCTTTATAAACAATTAGAGAAATTGGAAAAATTCATAGTAAATATACAATCCACTTACATTACAAAAGATAGTGACTTGTTGACGGTGCTGGACCCGCCAACATGTTAGGGGATCTCCCCAGTAAGAAGTCCCAATCAGACCTTAGACCGTTTTGTGTAAGAGTCCCAGCAGTGGGTCGTACGGTAATGCCTTGACCGTATTTCGCATAGAGGAAAGTAAGATGTCCTTGTTGGTAGCAAGGGTGTGACAACTGCAGTAAGTCAAGGAAGGTGCATTAGAGATTCTAACACATAGAGAGGGAGATGAGTGTGCCCCTTGGAAACCTGTAATAATACATGGCTTGGAAGGGAACATATGAGCAAAGATGCATCACAACATGGAAGGAAAGTTAGCAAGCAATCAAAAGTGATTGTTAAACCAACAACACATTTCAGAAAGATTCATACATACTTATAAAAAATATTCCATACATGCATGCGTAAGAAAACAAATACATATGTCATTTAGAGTAAACAAGATAGCTGGAATACAATGCAACATATGCATAAAACGTGATGGCTATGTTATATTAATCAGTGTAAGTTCCAGTCATACAATACATCCATGTCCAACCACTAGTTCCGATAGAATAATGTTACAACCACAACCGCCTGCTCCTCCAAAGAGATATACTAGCTCTGCATAGTGGAGAAGCCAAGGCACATTACAATACTATCCAAGCTTTCTCTAAGATACTCCTATTGAAGCTTGGCTGACCAAAAACCTCTACAATGAGTTATGAGGGACTATTTATAGCAAAGGGTGGGGTGGCCCTTGGCTTTCCCCTTTGTGACAGTTCATCTACCCTCCTAGCTCTTCATCTACTCTATCACTGTTACATCCAACTATCAACACTCGAACTTCCACTTAAAGAGATGTTACATTATGCACATGTGCCCATGTGAGACAAAATGGCTTGACCAAGCCATGCAAGACATCACTAACACTCAGATCGTTGTGGTGATACCAACTCTTTGACATGCTTGTGATGGTTGAAGGTGGTGAGATGATGCGAATCTTGGTTGTCTGTTATGGTGTCCATGCACTCAATGGTTACATCTTGCTGAAGTGAACTCTTGCCTTCATTACACTCGGGTGCATTGATATGGCTCCTCTGTCCAACTTGTTTGATATCATGCGCATGGTCATCCTTGTGTGGCCGGACCGGAAAAATGTTGATGCATAGTGTCTATGCTACTCTCCAAGCATGTGCTAGTGGTCATGCACATCAACTTGTTGAAGTACATGTTTAGCTCCAGTTGGACTTGCTTTTTGTCTTTGCCTCAGTAAGTGTACCAAATGCGTGGGATCGCATGCGTGTGCATAATGACATGCATGTTTCTGAATTCCCTTGCATGCAATCAACAACACTACTCATCTTGTCTACTTTGTGCCAGCTAATGGGATGGATCCATAACTTGTACGGGTGTAGTTTCATCCATTTGTGCATGTTGCACCCCCTGCTATACCTGTTCCTCCTGCAACTCATTCTCTTGTCTATGAAGCTCCTGTTCTTCCTTGAGTTGTTGCTCGAGCACATGAAACTCCTTCTTTATTATGTTCTCTACCTTCGGACGATCTTCATTTCGCGTTGTCACCTCATAACGTGAGTCTCCAAAGTTTCCTTCATCACAAGTGGATTTTCTTGAGCTTCCAACTTTGTTCCACCTCTGTGTTGTCAACAAGCTTCCTCTTGCATTCATTGCATCCGGTAGGCAGGTTCATAGACACTTGATCGACTGCATCCCCAAGTGTGCTCTAAATGGTGTCTTCGACTCTACTCTCTTGGAAACCATTGTATCTGTGTTGTTGAGAGGTAGATGAACACCTGCGATACCTGGGGAAAAGGAAACACTCATGGCAAGCAATATGTCAATAAAAAATGAAAACAAACTTGAGAACTGGCTTGCAACATACCTGTGTGACTGATCATGAAGGTTGCACAATTTTCGTAGGGAGGTTGGGAGACTGACTGCAAAAACTGTGCAAGGCAAAGTCTAGGCTGTTAGGAGACTGACTGACTACTGGAACTACACAATGCATGATCTAGCCTGGCCTTCTCAGGACTGAAATTATGCAATGCACAATTCCAATTAGCAGTGAAATGCAACCAGCAAACTGCAATGCCCAGTTTTTGGGGCCAACGGGACACTGCCTCTGGGAATTGCACAATGCAAGCCTGGAGGTCAGTGTTGGGCCAAAATTGCAAAATTTCTGGAGGGAAGGCAGAGCCTTTGATTCTGGAAATGCGCAGTGCTAGCTGGGCAAGGCACGGTCTGGGCCAAGGCAGCCTAGTCTAGTCAACGGGCGATTGAAAACATGAGAATTCTGAATGCCTGGTGAGATGACTGCAAACAATAGTGAATGATCATACATGCAAATAGAAAGTGCAGGATTCAGAAAATGGGAAAGCATGCATGTGTGTGAAACGAGTCGCTGCAAGGGCAATCATCCATGTAAAACAGTGTCATGCATGCGACGACAGTGAGATGCGAGCAAAAACTGAAATGGTGCTTATACAATCTAACATACATGCAAATGATAGAAAGCACTCACTCAATCAAGTAGACAACACTCACATGAAGTGATACACAAAAAGTGACAAAAACGCAATGCAAGACATGAAAACCGAGCTTACCCCAAAACAACTGAGTTGAATGTTTCGATGACTCCTAGATGCAATGTGGGATGTCAGAGTTGTAAGGTCGATGTGAGGGATGAGCTCTACAACATCCAGTTGATGAGTTTCGATAAGATCGAGGTTGTGACGTGCATGCCACAAATCAAGGAAAATCGACACCTAACGAGAGGTTTCTAAAATGATCCTTGCATGTAACCTCCAACTGCTAAAAATAGATACCTGAATTAAGGGATGCCTTTACATGCTACCATGGGAGAAGTAGCCCATGCATGAAAATTAGTTTTGCTCAGTCCTGGAGGGAACTGGTCAACCCAACTGCACATGCAACAGTCTGCTCAACTGAGGGGGGGAATGTGCATTTTTGAGAGGGAAATCAGCTGGAGACCTAGAGGGATTGCACAATTTCTAGGCAGAGGAGGTAACTGTTGCCCAAAATTGCGTAATTTTTTAGCTAAGCAGTCCTGCTGAGAGGAACTACACAAATTTTCTATTGAATGGTGACAGCCAGTTTTGCGCAATTCTGGAACCTAGTAGGGTGCCAGATAGAATTGCGCAATTTTTTGAGGGAAGGCTGGTTACCCTCCGGAATTGTACAATTTCTTGAGGGAGCTTCTCACCTTGTAGCTAGACCAAGTCCAGAGAAACAACCTGTGAGGGGAATGCAACAAGCTCTGATGCACAGGCTATCATTCTGCAAGAAAACCATTGAAGCTTGTGTAGTTTACGAAGCAAGACATGCTGATGTGAAAGGTAGGTAGGGAGGCTCCAAAATGAAGCTAATTTTGGTGGGTGGTTGTAGCCACTACAACACTTGGCGACACATTGGTAGAACTCCAGCTCTCTGAATGGACCTTGTTCATGAAAATAAAGCCTAACACCTCCAGAAGTATTGCTCAGTTCTTTACTTTGTCTTGGTTTCCACACTTGCTTAATTACAAGATATAGCATCTGCCAAGCTCTTAATCAATTGACACACATTCCAAGCCAAGGAAACACAGTTGTTCCAATTGGGGTTGAGGGAATATTGGTGCATAATCAGTATAGTCGTTAGAGCCTTAGTTTCATCTCTAGTGTTGCTTCGTTGCTAGTAAGCCTGGACAGTACCCCAGCGGAGTCGCGCAAGAAAACAAGCATCGCTCCGCTGCCAGCGAGCCTGGTCAGTACCCCGACGGAGTTACTTGCATCACCTCTCTTCGCAGGAAGCTTTTCTCTGCTTTTGCCTTATTCATTTTTTATTTTTTTCATTTTTTACTTTTCATTTTTTTCATTTTTTCATAACTGTGCATAACACTTATTCATTTCAGAGGCAGAAGAGGGATCCTGACTTATTGAGAGTAGAATAGATTGTTCCTTCAGAGAATTAATTTATTATATACCTCTAACGTGCCTGTTAAGGTTTTTTCCCTCACCTTACTCTACTTGACTGAGCTAACAAGGGTTAACCCAAAAAAACAGACTAGAGTAGGTGACACTAGTTAGTGTGCAACCGTTGTGTTTTCACCAAGGTTCATTTCAAACAGAACGTATTTTCCATCGACATATCATGGACTAAAAGTAACAAGTTCTTCATACAAAGGCAGGATAATAGATAACCAAGTAGTGGTAGTTGCACAAGGCCTCTTATACTTTACCCAGCTTGTTTCAAGAGTCATGCATGGTTTCATGCGAAACTAACCTACAAATGAAAAAAAGAAAACAAAAAGCAAAGAAAAGCAGGAGCGGAAGTAAATGTGAAAGCAAAATGATTAAGAAAACAAGCAAGCAAACAAACAAACATGCAAAGAAAGAAATCATGCAAGCAAGCAAACTAAAAGAAAACACTACTCCTACTCCTAAGCTAACATTGCATGGGCCTGATCATGTGAAGTGATATTTCCAACGCAGCCACCAACGCATTGGTTGACCCATGTTGGTGAAGGCTTAGTTCACGAACAACACAGTTGTGCGAACCAACTGATGTGAAAGATAAAACAATGAAAACATACACACTCCAAGCTTACAAGTGTCCACAAAACAAAAATGAGTGAAAGCACATGACATGCACTATGTGGACTTGCCATGGTGTTGTGCTACACTGCATGCAGATGTCGAGTGCATGCATTCCCTTAACCATGACATGCAAGAAAACGTGAGAAAGGTAGACCACTTATGTTGTGCAAGTGTGCTTGTTATGTAATATTCCTCCAATGCATGCGCAATGGGATTGTGTAATTCGAGTGAAGTGAAATATGAGTGTTGGATTGTTCTTTAGTGCATACAGATGAGTGATGAAGAGCCTCAAGTGTTTGAACAATTTCCTGATCGGAAGTGAGACCAACCTCAAGACAGTGAGGACCTGACATAACCATCAACTCGGGCTGAAGTGCCTCGGCAATCTGGGGGGTTTCGACTTCGTCGATAGATAAAATATCGTAGACAAGTGGCTTAGACGGATTAACAACAAGTGAATCAACATCGTGATTAGATCATGAGGTAAGGAGATCATGACAACCAAGATCCAAAAACTCGGGATGTTGCTCGGCATCCTCATGATTTGATGAATCAAACAGAGGTGTAGATGAGAAGAAAGGATGTTCACCCTCTGCATTTCCGGAAAAAGTAGATGAAATATCAAGTGGATTTTCAATGAATGATTGGTCCATTCCATTTTCAGATGGTGGACTGATATCCGGTGTGTCTTGCGAATTATCAACAATGGGTGCATCCATGGATGGAGATGCACATGAAAAATCAGGGATGGTAAGATCATCAAGGATGTCAAGAGAAAAAGGAGGAGGTATGGATAGACAGGGATGGTCCCCTACTGCTGATGGATGTTCAAGCTCCCCGTCATGCTCTTCATGAATGCCAATGCATATTGGTTGTGCAACAACAACTCCGTCGATAGATCGATCCTCGTTCAAAACAAGTCTAGAGTCTGGAATGGAAGAAAACAAGACAGTGTCATCCAGAGGATGATCAAAATATGAAGATGGAGGTTGCGGTATAAAATAAATGTGACAAGGTATGGGACTCACAACCAAGTCTGCGTGAAAATCAGAAGGAGCGATGTCAGGAGGACATGACGGTTCAACAAATGTGTGTTCATGCTCTCCCACATCACTCTGTGATGGTGGAGCTATTTGACGAGGGGACGATAGACAATCACTCGTGACAGCAATAACTTGCAGAGCACCTATAATACCTCTCCATCTACCTGTACTCCATCACTCCTACCTACTCCTGCATCTAACTCAGATTCTTGCCTTACGTTTGCCACATTCACTCGCTTTTCCCTAATTCCCATATTTTTGTGCAACAATGCTCCACTCCTCCTTGAACAAATCCAACCATCCTCACCACTCCTCAGCTCCATCCACCAAGTCCTGGACCTCTTCACACCCTTCTCTCACCTCCATACCCACTTCTTCACCTTTCTTCCTCCATCAATCCTCCAAAATCCCCTTTCTGAACATCTTGTAGAAATTACAGAGCATCCTGTAGAAATTCCAGAACATCCTGTAGAACCCCTATAGACTTCCTGTAGAAGCTCACGAAAGCGGTTTCTTGATAGCCAAACTCTGTGAAACTCTTTGGAAGGGTGCTAGGGACCCCTTAGGCCCCCTTCTAACCTTCCCGACCTCCTGCAAGCATTTCCTCTCGCCAATCCACCTCTGCACAGTAAAAAACAGTTAAAGCACATGCATGATAATTTTGACAACTTATTCAAAAATACAAAAAGATGTTTTCTTCAAATTTCACTATAGAAGTAGCTTAGATACATGCATTTTACCTTCCTAGAAGTCAATGGCATCTCTTCCAGTAAATTGCATCCTCTTTCTCGCATCAGTAGGGCTAGCTGGTAAAATTAGGGTTTGTTAAGGTTTGCATTTCCTTTCA